>CAUYRH010016582.1:0-30349 GCA_963574655.1 Perodicticus potto | reverse complement strand
CCAGCACCATTTGTTAAATAGGGAGTCTTTTCCCCACTGAATGTTTTTAATTGGCTTGTCAAAGATCAAATAGCAGTAAATAGCTGGGTTCATCTCTTGGTTCTCTATTCCGTTCCAAACATCTACCTCTCTGTTTTTGTGCCGGTACCATGCTGTTTTGATCACTATCGATTTATAGTACAGTCTTAGGTCTGGTAGCATAATTCCTCCTGCTTGTTTTTATTTCTAAGTAATGTCTTGGCTATTTGAGGTTTTTTATGATTCCATATAAAACAATGTATTATTTTTTTAAGATCTTTAAAATATGACAATGGAGCTTTAATAGGAATCGGCTTGGGTGAATATTTTATGAGGAGGACTCCCCAGGCAATTGAAGCAGTATCAAAAATACGCTACTGGGACCTGATCAAACTAAAAAGCTTCTGCACTGCCAAGAACACAGTAAGTTTAGCAAGCAGATAGCCCTAAGAATGGGAGAAAATATTTGCAGGTTATGCCTCTGACAAAGATTTAATAGCCAGAATCCACAGAGAACTCAAATGTATTAGTAAAAAAAGAAAAAGTGATTCCATCTTAGGATGGGCAAAAGATTTGAAGAGAAACTTCTCTAAGGAAGATAGGTTTGGGGCCTTCAGACACATGAAAAAATGCTCATCATCCTTAATCATTAGAGAAATGCAAATCAAAACTACCTTGAGATATCATCTAACTCCAATAAGATTAGCCCACATAACAAAATCCCAAAACCAGAGATGTTGACGTGGATGTGGAGAAAAGGGAACACTTCTACATTGCTGGTGGGAATGCAAACTAATACATTCCTTTTGGAAAAACGTTTGGAGAATACTCAGGGATCTAAAAATAGACCTGCCATTTGATCCTATAATTCCTTTACTTGGTATACACCCAGAAGATGAAAAATCACATTATAACAAAGATATCTGTACCAGAATGTCTACTGCAGCCCAATTCATAATTGCTAAGTCATGGAAGAAGCCCAAGTGCCCATCGATCCACAAATGGATTAGTAAATTGTGATACATGTATACCATGGAATATTACGCAGCCTTAAAGAAAGATGGAGACTTTACCTCTTTCATGTTTACATGGATTGAGCCTGAACACATTCTTCTTAGCAAAGTATCTCAAGAATGGAAGAAAAAGTATCCAATGTACTCAGCCCTACTATGAAGATAATTTATAGCTTTCATATGAAGGGTATAACCCAATTATAGCACAAGAAATGGGGAAAGGAGCAAGGGAAGGGAGGGGAGGGGGGAGGATGGGTGGAGGGAGGGTAAATGGTGGGATCACACTTATGGTGCATCTTAGAAGGGTACAGGTGAAACTTACTAAATGCAGAATACATATGTTTTCATATAATAACCAAGAAAATCCCATTAAGGTTATGTCAAACAGTTGGATGAAAATATATCAGATTGTATATGAAGGCAGCACATTGTACCCCATGACTGCACTAATATGCACAGCTATGATTTAATAAAAAAAATAAAAATAAAACAAACCAAACATATAATTCCAAAGGGATATGGCAAAGTAATATGAAGTTTCCGAAGAAAATAGCTGAAAAGAAACTTTAGATTTTTTAAGCCCCTATGGACATAAACAAGGCGAGAAATAGGAGGCTCGGGCAGGAGATATGAGGGCTTTCTTTAGAGAGAATTGCATAGTATGCTGTGAGACATTACCATTGCAAAGCAGATGGGTGAAAGCTTCTACCTTCAACCTCAATTCCAATGAGGGAGGCTGTGATGGGACCCCTGGGAGTGCTGGGTTGTTGTTTCCTATAATTATAAGACAGTAGCACAGTGGACTCTTATTGAAGAATGTAAAGGCTGTAGAAGTCAGTTTGAGACAATGGGAAATAAGGTGGGAGGAGAAGAGGGAGAGGGAAGGGAAGAGGGAGAAATGCAGGTTTACACTGAGCAATAGATTATGTAAACTTACAATGACGCCACGGACCAGGAGGTGGGAGTGTTTCACCAGGATATGTGTGATGTGACTTGGAGAGAGAGCCAGGCTGAAACCATTTCAAACACAGATTAAAGGAACACCTGGAGGTGTGATGGAGCCTGTTCAGAGAAATTCCGAGTCGAGCAAACTGTCAAGAACCCCGATTTGAAGGAGAAGTGACAATCCAAAGAAAACACTTTTTTATAAATGTGCAAACAGCTGTTTGAGGCGAGGTGTGGGTGTGGTGGGAATTCTGAATAACATGGGCAGGTGACCAGGGGGAAAGGCATCCCCTCTGAGCACCTGTCTGGTGCAGGGATTTCTAGGAGCCCCACAGCAAAACCTGTTTAGCAGAATTTGATTTTACCTTTACTTGTCTCTCCCAACACACCTCGTCTTACACCTGAGTCAGAGAAGAAATAGAAATTTTGCTTTCCAAGCTGAGAATTCCTGCTCCCTAGATTGGAGAGAGGATATTTTCATTTCACTCAACATTCTTGTGTCTTATGCATTGAATCAGGAATGTGTGTTTTCAGTAATGATAGTATGTTATGTTAACCTTGATTGAAGAGAGAAGTTCATAGGTCCTGCTCATGTTTTTGTCCCATAGCTGGAGTAAAACCACTACCAGTGACTCACTGTGAAGAGACAGTGAGAGAACAGAATAAAAGTGTGTTTTAATTATATTCCTTGAGTCTGGCTAGTTGCAAAGTACTCTCTGTTTCACAAGAAACAAGTTAAGTTCTTTGAGTTTCAGTTTTCTCATATGTAATATAAGGATAATATTGTTCTCAAAGGCTAAGTTGTCAATGAAAAGAAATTAACTGTATCTTGAGTTATATTTCTTGTTGTGTAGTACCTGGTATACAAGATTTTTTTTATCACTGGTAGTCTTTTTGTTTACAAAAGATGACAAAAAGCCTTCTTAGATTTTTCTCTCACCAAAAAAAAATTCAAATATCCTAGCAGTCTATTTTGGAACTAGTGCTTATATAGCTGAATAAACTACATGATCTGGGACTGCCCCTTTAGTCCCACCTGAATTAAAGAATGTAGCTTTGAAATTCAGAATACAAATGTCTTCATATAATAACGGAGAAATTGCCAGGAAGGCTAGGTTAATCAGTTTGATGAAAATAGTTAAGATTGTATGTGAAACCAGCACATTGTACCCCTTGATTGCACTATTGTACACAGCTATGATTTAATGATAAAGATAATAAAAAAAAAGAAATTCATACTTCTACACTTTGTCCTTGAATTATACTTGCATCTTGAGTTTTCAATGTACATATTCAACTTCTCCTGGTGAAATCCTCTTGGGTGGCTGGCAAATATGTCACATTTGCTGTTTCAAAAACCAAATGAATTTTCCACCCATTCAAAGCTGCTTCTCCTTTCGTGTTCCATGTTCCATGTTCCAAAATGTAGGAATTAATGTTTTTATCTATGAGCATCTCAACAATGTACCCTTCACATCCAATCCATTTAAATTTTGTCCATTTTATACACCTGCCCTAATACAATTCCCATATCCATCTGTTTTCTGCATTCTGACTGCCACCATTTTCATCATCTAGCAATAACCTGAAATAGGTCATTTTCCTCCAAAATTTTTATGCCATCCTTTATCCTTCACTTAAAACTATTTCTAAATTTATAAGGCCTTTATATCTGGACTGATTAATTAGTCCCCATATTTGCAACTACTCTTTTTATTGCATGATTTTTTTTTTTATAAATGAGGAACATATTTTAGTTTTTCAAACAGGCTATCTTACACTTGGCCTCTAGAATTTTTAGCATGCTGTTCTATTTACATCACTCTTTGCTTGCTTTGCGTTTGTTTAAAATCTGTCCCTCTGATGGGATCCTGTTTATGGGATGGTTTCTCCAGAGGATTTTCTTGAATTTCAGACAGGACTAGGGCTGATATTTACCTGGTATCACCTGGGATGTCCTAACCAATTACTTATGGCTGACATTCTCCCACTCTGAATGGCTAAGGTCTTTCTATGCTGAAAATTACTTCCAGTCTAGATCGGGCCACTATTGAATCCCCTAGAATATTATTATTCTGCTATTATAGGTCAAATCAGACTTTCCCATATTACTTTTTAGTCTTACTCTCCTCTAAATAATAAGCTTCTCAAAGATTGGGTTATCTTACATAATATCCTCAGCACCTAAATAGTGCCAGATTCACAAAAGATAATAAATAGTTGTGGAATAATTAATATATATTCAATAATTTTTTTGAATATTTTAGTATCTTCTTTTAGAATCTGATTAACGAGGTAAATTACTAGGCCAGAAATTTTTACACAGTAGATAGGGTTAGCCATTTCTTGAGGGAAGCCAAGAGACTATCTGAGATTCTTGGAGAAGAGATTTAGAACACTTGATGCTATAATCATTGTGTAAATGCCTGAAGAAATATAGGAATTCTATAGCAATATAAGAAGTGACAAATACTCTGATAGAGAAATGCTATGTAAATGTTATCAGCCAAGACACTAGAAAAAGAAACTTCAAGAGCTAGAATTTTGCCAAATGATGTTAAACATCAGATGATAAAAATACGACTTTTCTCACAGAGCGGTCTTTATGGGAAAAAAAAAATCTTTGTTGCAGAGACAGAAGCATCATACCACCGTATCCTGTTGCCACTATGTACATGGACTGTGTAATTGACACTTCTTTTTCTGAAATCATGTTTACTCTTCAAGTACAGGATTATAAACTGACTCCCCAGGTCTTGATGTCTATAGAGAGATAATTCTTTGATAAGAATCCTAATTATTATTGAAAATCAAATAATTGGAATCAAGGCTTATATGTCAGTCTGTCACAGAATTCCAGTTAAATTGAATCCCCTCCTAAGAGACATAAAAACCTTGGTATGGTAATAAAATTTGGTTCCAATATCTGGGAATTTGAGAAGCAAGCCCTCGGTTTTGGTAAATTTACCAAAGTGCTAATGAACAAAATGATAAAGACCAGGATGATAATAATGATAACAAAAGCATCATTTATTGTTTTCTTGTTATGTGAAAGGTATTATGCTTAATCTGTGTTGTATAATTTATTATTTATAACTAATACTCTGTAGTAAATTATATAATCTCTCATCCTCAGATGAAAAAAATTGATGTTTAAAAAATTATAAACATATTACATAGAAAATAAGTGGGGGATTAAAGTCAGTTAGAATTCAGATTCCAGGTTTTTTTCTCCCTGGGACATAATATCTCAGAGCTCTGTTTTCACAGCCAGAGATTTCTCTGTCTGGTGACACACCAATCTTGCCATTTAACCTCCAATAATTTTTTAAAACACATATACATAAGTTAATGTAATTCTTGAGTCATTTCAAGTGTACTTTTGAAGTCAAATACAACATAAGGACTTAATAAATCTACATTCAAAGCTGGTACATTGCTTATTGTAAAACCGCAATAAACAGTTGTGATTAACTCTTATTCTCTCACCATCATAATTTCTCTTTTCTATAAAATACTTCTGGTAACTTGTATAGTTTTAAAAAATAGGAGCAATTGATTTGGATTTTAAGGCATACTCATTTGTTAATATTAACCGAACTGTTTATTTGCTTACTTCTCTGTGTGGGCCATTGGTTAGAATCATATTTTCTTGTTTTAGTGCCTTTCCCTTGAGATACAAAATATGCAGAAGAAAATAGAGATCTAAGAATTTTTATCCACCCAGAAACAAAAAGGTGATGATGAAATACTGAATAAATGAAGATCTTCTCACAGTCTATCTTGGGTGTTTATAATGTCCAGCCTGGGTAATCTGGGCTTGACAGATGTTTTCATCTTGAATAAGTAAATCTTAGAGCAAGAAGCAACCCTTGAGAACAAGTTCATCCTTTATACTTTATAAAAAAGTAAACACAGACTCACATGGGAGAAGTGGGAATTTGTTCCTGACTTTGCGTTTTGATCTTTCTTCTTTTCTGTGAGGTAGCACACAGTAATGTTATTCTTATGAGACCTCATGACTTTATTCTTTTATGTGGAATAGCCGTGATCTGGGGATGTGACATATTCCCTGATACTTTCTTTAGACCAAATTATTAGATCATTTTTACACTTTTGCAAGGTTTTCTTTTTATTAGTGACTTTCTGTCTTAATTTGGAGAAGAAGTACTTGCTAGTGGGTGGCAAAATAACATGTATAAAGGCAGAGTTTATTTAACTTCTCCACAAACTCTAATTCCGCCTCCCAAAAGTTCAATTAAATTGAACAAGGATTAAGCAAAATCCTATTATAAATTCGGATATAGTTCAATAAATGATCTTACTTCATCCTACGCTATAAACAAGCTTCTTAAGAACAGGTGGAGGTGAGTGGGTAAAGAAGGGAGGAGAAGAGGGCAATTCCAAGAGAGAACACAGACATATTCCCACATATGGGAGACACAAAGGCAGAGCATGGCTTGAAATGCTTTTTATTCTCCCAGCTAATTCTCCTGGAATGGGGCCAATAAAAAAGACACTAACTTTCCAAGAGGTTCTATCTAACAATGGAAACTAGAATTATCACCATGGGTCTGTAAGCCACTAGCCCTCACTAAATGGCTCCTAAATCAACTGAGTTTTAGAAAGATTTAAACCCTATAGGCGAGAATCAGAATCTGTACAAACCACGGTCTTGTTTCCCAGTTAAGTTATTTCACTTACCTTATAACTATGATCCCATAGCGTTTTATGAGATTCAATTTTTCTGGCCACACATAGTTTTATGGAAGGGCTTTACTGTAGTTACAAAGTAAATAGAAAATGTAATAGAGAGTTCAGGATGCAAACAGTTAAGTCGTATAATAAGGCAATTTGTAAGAAAGGAGATAAATAGCTTTGAGAAGACTGGGTCCGCAAAGCATGTCCAGGAAGCCATGATTAATTGTTCATAGAGATAAATCCCTGTTCTCTTATGAGAGCAGTATTATGTGCAGAGGTCTTACATATCCACAAGGCTTCTAAGGGAGATAAATTATACTGAATTTAATACTGAAGCAGAAATAGAAAGATGGTAGTAAATCAATAATGAATTTATACACAAAATATTGAATTTATTTTCCATTTAATTTTCAAAGAAATGTTTGTGCGATCCAATGTTATACAATTTGAATAGAACTTTTTTGTGTTTGTTTTCTTTTGTTTTGTCTTTTATTTTTAAACTAAAAATGACCATTAAGGGATCTGAAGATTTTAATTTAGTTACTTTATTTTGATTAGAAAATCTATTGTAACCCGTTGTTGTTTAATTAATGGTAAGTCAAATTACCTAGAAACTTATTCAATTACATTGATATATATATAGAGTGGCTATTATTTGTCATTCATTCATGTATTAGGCAAATATTTATTGAGAGCTTATTATGTGCCTGACACGCTTGTAGTTCTTGAGAAAGCAACAGCGAAATAAAGATACGAAGGTCCTTCCTCCAAGTTGCTTATAATCTGAAAGAGAGCAAAACTGTAAGCTGCCAGAAGCATTTATAAATATTCTTCAGTAGTAAACATATAGTAAGTTGAAGGAAGATAAAGTGATAGAGTTTGCTATGGTAGATCAAGAACTTAGGAAAGTCCCTTAGAGAAGGTTTATTTATATTGAGTGAAGCAAGGAAATAAGTTTGACTAACTGAATAGAATATCCCAGAATCAAATGGGAGGTCTAGTTTGAGTTCTTTGAGGATTCTCCATACTTCTTTCCAAAAGGTTGTAATAGTTTGCAGTCCCACCGGCAATGTAAAAATGTTCCCTTCTCTCCACATCCACGCCAGCACCTGCAGCCCTGAGACTTTGTGAAGTGGGCCGTTCCCATTAGGGTTAGGTGATATCTCAGAGTGGTTTTGATTTGCATTTCTCTGATAATTAGGGTCAATGAGCATTTTTTCATATGTTTGCTAGCCTTTCTTCTATCTTCTTTAGAAAAGGTTATATTCATCTCTCTTGCCCATTGATACAAAGGATTATTGGCTCTTTTTATGTTGATTAATTTGAGTTCTCTGTAGATCCTGCAATCCCATTACTGGGATCTACCCAGAGGAAAAAGAATCCTTTTATCACAAGGACATTTGAACTAGACTGTTTATCGCAGCTCAATTTACAATCGCCAAAATGTGGAAACAACCTAAATGCCCACCCATACAGGAATGGATTAACAAGCTGTGGTATATGTATACCATGGGATATTATTAGCCACTAAAAAAAGATGGATACTATACATCTTTTGTACTATCTTGGATGGAGGTGGAACATATTCTTCTTAGCAGAGGATAAGCTTAAACTTCTTACTTTGACTTTGAAGGCTTGTCCCACCTGAACTGTGCTTAGTTGTGGATCATGATTCCTAAGGAAACACTTTGACCTCTGGTACCCAGGCCTCGGCCAGATGCATCTTCCAGCTGGTGCCACAGCCGCATCCCAGTCCAGAGTGCCCCTCTTTCTCTGTCCTGCAGGTTCAGTCCAAGCAGCACTTCAGCCCAGGATTCAAGGCTGCCTGCTTCAGGGAGCTTCCCAGCTGTCCCCGTTGTACCATACCCTCCTCCCCGGACTCCTCTCTTCTGCAGTTCCCTTCCCTTGGGATGGCTTCTGCCTTTTCTCATGTTGCTCATCTCTAGGTGAATTTTTGTAGCCTCAACACTTGGTATGAAAGTTCCTGAAGGAAAGGGATTTTGTTTTCTTCCCTTTAAAAAATTTTAGTGTTGGACGTATTGCAGCTGTTGTTAGTTACTGCTGAAGAAGATGATATTTGCTGTTTCTCTGGGTATTAGCTTCTATCCGTTATACTGCATATTTTACATGTATTATCTCATTTCTCCTATTATTCTGTAACATAAAAAGTGTATAAGAGAAAATGCAATTTTACTTTTTTTATCTAATAGTTGGGGAAGTCTGCTTTCAAAGGTCTATTGGATTTTTTTTTTTTTTTGGTCTGTTGGATTTTAAAGCTTGTGCCCTTCCTGCTGCTCTCTGACGAAGGCCCAAGGTAGTATGCATTTGAAAATTGGGAATTGAGATCAGAAAAGGAGAACGAGATTTCTAATATTATCTGAATACTCTGGAACTGGTTATCAAAGAAAGAGTGGAGTAAAGGAGGGGCAAGGCTGAAAGCCTGTCAGCAAAACCAGCAACACATGAACTTTTTTTATATCTAAAACTGTTTGTAATTTTTATTTTCTTATGAGAAGATGGTGGGGCATTCAGTTGAAACAGGTAATAAGAGACATTGGCAGATAGATAAGATGTCATTGATGATATCGTAATTGTATTTTAGCCAATGTTTTTCAAAGTTCACTTTAAGCTTTTTTGATTAGAGATATTTACAAGGAAGAAAATTATTGTGTTTCTAATCCCAGCACTGGGTATCTACCCAAAGAGAATAAGTCATTTTATGAAAAAGACACCTGCACTCAAATGTGTATCACAGCACAATTCACAATTGCAAAGATGTGGAACCAACTTTAGTGCCCAACAATACATGAGTGGATTAAGCAACTGTGTGTATATACACCATGGAGTACTATTCAACCGTAAAAAAGGAATGAAATAATGTCTTTTGTAGCAAATTGATGGAACTGGAGGCCATTATCCTAAGCAAAGTATCTCAGGAATGGAAAAATAAGTAACCATCCACACCATATATAGTCTAAAATTGGGAGCTTAAACAATGAGTACACATGGGCACAAAGAGATTTAAAGGACACTGGAAACCAGGAGGATGGGGTGGAGGGGTAAAAAATTATTGGGTACAATGACTTTTGGTGACACCACAGTCCTGACCTGAGCATTATACAAGGTATCCATGTAACAAAAACATTTGTACCCTTCTAATATTTTGAAATTTAAAAAAAGAAAACTATTGTGTTTTGACTTCTTATTTTTTTCTTTCTTTGCTTTCTTAGGAGTCAGTTGTTTAAGTGAAAGGAACATTGGCTTTAGGGCAATGTGTTTTGAGAGATGTGGTTTTAGCTTTAAATTGAATGCAAGATGAGAGATATGAGTGTAATTTCTGAAAAGTTTGTTGGAAAACTAAAGCAATAAAATCCCAACCTTTACATTTGTCTTCAACATCCAACAGGTTACACATACACACACACACACATACGTACACACACCCTTCTGTATTCTTTCATGCTTTTTACAAAGGTTTATATTCTTCTATGTTATCCAAATTATTGACCTGGGCCATTCACTTATGTCTGGAGTAAAAAAATTCTATATAAGTTTAACAATCACAGTCAGTGCTTGGTATTCATTTTTTGTTCACATTATAATTTGCTATAATTTAATTATTGGTATTATCACCTAAAAAGCCCTGATAAGCAGACACCAGGATCCCAGAACCACTGAGCCCTAAGTATATCTTGATTTCAACTTCTGATGTAATGTTGTATGACAGGAAATGCACCAGGACAGAATTCTCAGAAATGTGGGACAAGCACTTTTACTCTCCCAGGGCCTGGAGTTCCAAGAAATAAAATTAGGGGATAGTACTAGATGGTTTTTAAGGTTCTTTCAGCTTAAAATTCTTTAGAATCTCTGGCTGTATGTCTGCTTCTTGCCTCATTCATGTCTCCTGCAAAAGAAACCTGAATGTCTGGTAACACCTCAACAAATAGAAACAACATGTTTGGAAGAATCGGAAAGACTGTTGGAATGAAGTGGGCATTTCCTTCATGATGCATCAAGCTCTTCATGATCAAGAGCAAGTTAAAATTGGGGTGGTGGCTGCCCCAGAGTTTTTGTAACTTAGAATAACTGAAAACAATCTTATTACCATAGGGACTAGTAACATGCACATTTATTGTATATTTTCTATATGTAGGACATTCTATGCAAGACTGATTCAGTGCACACAGTATTGCAGGGTTATCCCCATTTTTCAGGTAGGAAAACTGAGGTTTAGTGAGATGTGACTTCTCTGCAGTTAGAGTGAAGACTGAGTTGTGGATCCATGATCCAGTTGTGTCTGGTTGACCGCGAATCCTGGGCTTTACCCTTGTTGGTGCTCTTTTTTTAAACCCAGTTTTCTGCCTGAAAATTTTTATTTACAGGTTCAGAATCTAGCATTCTGTTTCTTTCGTTAGCTGTGGGTGCTGAAACTCACTACCAGACCTTTTCTGGTGTTATGACTTAATTAAATGTTGAATAATAATGAAGGCACACTTCTATAGGAGGTGTGAAAACACTGTTTACACCTGACAAAATCAACTTACTGTTATGTCTATCAAGGTACAAGAACGCGAATTGTAAGGTGCTAGACAAAGGCATTTTCTATCTTCTTCTCATTCTTTAAATTAGGGATGAGAATTACCAATAGAATGAAATGAATATTTTTTCAATTGGACTTTTCTTTCCTTAAATACTCATGGAGCATCGTTATTACCATCTTTTCAATAATGCCTTTTTCAAAGATTCTAATGTGGTAATATTATATGCAATCTTAGCATCTTAAACTATTTTAAAGATTTTTTTCCAATAATGCATTTTTTAAAGATTGTAATATTGTATGCAAAATATTCGAATTTGCGGACAATCAAATGGTGCAGTATTTTAAGATACAGACATCTTTAGATTGCTGCCACATATTACCACGTCAGAGGTGTTGAGAGCTCAGTAAGTGTTGGGGCTGGTATACCTGGATTATAATTCCAGTTTCAAAATGATTCTCCCACTCTAAATTTTAAAATAATTTTGAAATGGAGTTCAAATGGTGATTTTTTTTCTTTCTTTATTGATTTATCTTCCTAGAGCCATGCTATCCAATATGGTAGTCACTGAAGGAATCTGTCTATTTAAATTGAAAATAAAGTAGATTGACAAGAGATAAAACTAAAAATTCAGCTCCTCAGTCATAATAGCCCCATTTCAAATGTTTAGTAACCACATGTTGCTAGGGACAACCAGGCTGGAAAGCCTAAATATGGAGCATTTCCATTGCTGCCAAAAGTTCAGTTGAGTAGCAGATCTAGGATCATTTTAATGATCTGCTTTTAATAATGATCTGTTTGTTTGGGTTAAAACAGTATGAATTGAGTTATTACCATAAAAGGCAGATCTGATAGCTAGAAGAGGTCCTGGTATGCTTAGAGTGCTTTGGAAACTCTGGGAGATTTACTTATTATGTTGTTTGCTCTAGTATATGTGATGGCCTTGGCCACTGTAATTTCACCTTGTTGCAGAATCTGTACTCTAAAAATTGTCATTGTGTTAAATACTCTATGTGTGCCACTGGTTTTGATTGTTTGTATCTTTGATTGAGTGGATCAGGCAAGGACAGCCACTGCTCAAACTAATTTAATATAAAATGCCGACACAGGGAATCTTAAGTTGCAGAACCACTTGTTTGAGTTCGTTTTGTAAGTCAGGAGATTGTCCTTCAGAAACTCACCCTTGAAGGCCGGGGGGAGTGCAGCAGCCTGTCTGGTGTAGCTGTCTGTCTAAGTTCCTTGAGGCAAAGAAAAGAGACAATGGATTCTTGTTTTTTGACAGCTTTATTGAGTGTGTTCAGTCCCAAGTTTTAAATAATTTGCTTAACTGGAGATATTTTGCACAGTGAATAAAATTTCTTTGGTAGGAAATTTAATCCTCGTAGTATCTTCAGAATAATTTTAACAGTTGCCAGATCTCTGTATCTACAGCCCAGCTCTGGGTAGGTGTCCAAATGGCTTCATTTTTTGGGGAAAAACTCTACTCTGCATTGCTGATTTGTTATCCCTGGAAACAACTAGGAAATATAGAGAGTAGTGTGTTTAAAAAAAGATGTGAAAGAGGGTTGGTTTCAGTGTTTTCTTGGCCCTGCTACCAGCAAGCACTCGATATTTCTCCAGTTTTCTCTCCTAATTTTTGTGTTTCTCCTTCACTGATGAACAAGGAGAGCGGTGTGGAAAAGACAATTTACAGATGGCACTATTACCTCAATAGTAATGAATGACCGGACAAGGTGCACTACCCAGGGCATATGTGAAATCAAATGTGAGCGTAGGGAACAATTTTGTTTTCCATCAGTTCTGGTTGTTCTCTAAAATTTTCTGACTAAGACATTTCTCCATTTAAAACTGTTTGCTATTTGTGTAAGTTTTAATATGAACTTTTTCTTAGTTAAGATATTCTGATTGAGTTCTTACTTTTTTTTTCTCAGTAACCAGAACTCATGCATATTATAAACATGAAGAAATTGTCACTCACCTCAGAGGCCCTAGCTCGCCCCTTCTTGAATAGATCTATTTATAGCAAAGACAGAAACAGGAGTGAGAGGGTGGGTTGGTGCCTTCAGTGATATAATCTTGCCTTCCTGTGTTTGGGAATTTACAAAGGATGACAGCTGTTTATCACCCTTCCACATTCTATCCAATCCAAAGCTAGTTGGGCTAAGACTTAGGAAGTTTCTGTAGTCAATCATGAGTGCATGCCAAAGAGTCAAGCTAGCAGATGGAGCTTCACAACAACATGTATCCTAAAAACTTGATCTGCTTAAATTATAACCTTACCTACAGCATTTGCCATCTTGAAATTGGCTCTCTTGAAATTGGCAAATTATTTAGGTTGCATTTAATTTATAGATCAGTTTAGTTTTAAATAACTCGAAGGATTTAGTTAGTACAACCATCTCTGTTCACCTCCCTCTTTTTGTAAATGCTTTACCAAGGTTTGAGTAGCAACCAAGAAACTCTTCCTGAGTAAAGGAGAGGAAAATGTTTATTTTGCAATATGGTGGTCTCTTAACTCTTGTTTATTTTGCTTGGAAGCTTAGAACAGGACAAATGTAAAATGAGAGATGCTGGGTTTCAAAGTAGCATTTGGTCATAATCTGAAATGCTTTCTTAATGCAAAGGCTTACAGAAGCAAATGAAGGGGGACAAGAAAAATACTGGGTAAATGTTATTAAAATAACACCATCAAAGTTCTAGATACTTCTTTTTCTGTGGAAAAGAAAGCTGTATGGATGAACACAAAAAAGGAGGTTATATAACATTTGGTTTTCTTTGTTCTTAGGCCCTGTTGTTACGGATTTTGTAAAAAATGGTATATATTTCTATTTTCTGTTTCACTTGAATTTTCAGTCTTTCATATTTGGCCAGCTACTTTCTGAGAACATATTGTACACATGTTCTGATGCTGTTTGAAGGCCCTCTGAGGGACAAGAGTTGATTGAAAGCTCTCAGTTCTGCTGAAGTGGGTGGCCAAAGAGCTGGAACTGAACAGCTGCCGCACACCCATTGAACTTTTGTCATTTATAAATTATTTTCCATGCCATCTGGAGCAAGAATGGTGCCATGGCTTAGAGAAACTCTTTGTGGGGTGCGTTCACATCTAGTGCATCTACAGCTTGCTTATTGCCACATTCAGCTGAAACTTAAAATCTTTATTTGCTTAGAGGCTTAAGGCTGTGAATAAATAGGAGTGATTTCTTTAAATGTCATAAGAAAGACACTACCTCCACCTCTACCAACATTTTTCCCTCCCTCTCTCCTTTCCAGTGACTACATCCTGCCTGCTTTCAGCTCCAGTGGAAAATACATTAATCCCAGAGTCTCCATGAGGTTTCCTGTTTGATGACATAATCAGAAAATCCTCCTCACATTGCCCTTGGGGTTGCTGTCTGGATGTTATGTTGTCTTGGTGGGCGTAACTCAGCCATCAAAAAAAAAAAAAAAAAAAATCAGCACAGGCCGTAAACTCAAGCCCTGAAATGCATTAATATAATATTAAAAGAAATAAAACTGTAGGCATGTCTGCAGCACTGGTGGGGATGTTCATTAATCTGCAGATTCTCACTGGTATCAGATGCGTTGGCTGGTGACTCTGGTGCATATGGCATGAGCCACTGCAATGCCACCAGCAGGAGGTATGTGAACTGCTCCAGTGTGAGCTGCTAGGACTGTATCGCCTGGAAAAATACCGCAAACCCTTGACTACCGAGGTTGGGTGGCACTGATTTAAGCTAGTTCCTCCTCCTTCCCCTTACCTTCCCCTCTGGGGCAGCCTGTTTACCTAAGGAGTTTTGCCTTTGGTGTTGATCACAGGAAGGTGGGAAAAAGAAAAGTCCTGGGAAGACTCAGAAATAGAAGATGAAGATACAGTTTAAAGGAGAAAAGCCAAAGAAGGCATCTGACATGGAAAGGGGTGTTAAAAGTTCTAAAGATAAGGCATTGTGAGGCGGAAACTTCAGTAGCTGTGAATATAACTGGAACGAAGTAACTTCAGTATCAAAGTAGAACCAAGAATATGATATTACATGCCAGAGGGCAAGTATGATTTTACAAGTTTAGATATTACTGGCATAGGAAATTGAGCATATGCTTAAATATGGCTTTCCTTTGCTATTTGGAGAAATCTTTCTATTTTTTTGTAGCTGTTTTGGTAGGCTGCCATAACCCTACATTTGGTTCTCTTAGATGGAGCCTCTCTTGCCTTGGATCTCGGGAATCCGAGCTTGAGTGGCATGTGATAGGGATGAGAACGAGGAAGAGGCCCTGTTCTAGAAGCAAGCTGCCTCCGTGAGTCTCCCTCCTGTTGTTGCAGCACACCCCTTCCTTCCCAAGTGTCTAAGTTGGGCGGGCGACAGCTGGTGGAGAAATGAGATGAGATGCTGCTTGAAGGAGCTTCACTGGAAGTGAGCAAATGCAGAGGGGGAAGGCCTTGGCTCCGGCCAATAGAAAGCCTGGGGGGAGGTACCACATCTCTGCCTTCTCCTTATCAGAAATGTCCTTGGGTTACCCATGTTGAATTCCAAGCAATGATTCGCCTTTTACAGACACCCCCTGTGGTTGGGGAGTCTGGCCTAGCATAACACTAGGAAGAAAACAAATGTATCTTTTATGGCTACTGTGAACTTTTTTTTTTTTTTAAGTTTACAAGTGATTGCTGATTAAAATTCTAAATTCTGCGTTTTGGATTCCTTGAGCTGTTTTCTTGTGCAGTGTTACAGTGGTTACACAGCCAAGCTGTGAGCATTTACTCTCCAAATAGGCTCATGTTGGAAAAGGGCCTTGCAAGCACATCTGATAGGTGAATTTCTTTTCCCAGGTGGATTGTGGCCAGCAGCGGGAGAGACAATGATCTTTTTCACTCTAGATGTATAATGTGGCTTGATTCTGAATTTACCATCTCACAAATCAAAATGAGCTAAGTGTTTCAGGACATCCTCGTGGACAAAACGATACCAAAAGGGGCACGCGAGGACTCTTTGGAGTTACTTCTCAGACAGTGTCCTGTGCTCCCACTTCTCCAGATCTTTTTGAATCTTGCATCTGTAGATATTGCCAGTCCCAGGTTTTGGTCTAAGTGTAAAATCAGAAAACTAGAGGTTAAACACAGCTCTATTATTTTCTGGCTTTGTGAGATCAAACGATTAATTTAACAGCAATAAGTCTCAGTGTTCTCATTTGGAAAATAATGTTCTAAGTTCCTCTTTGAATAGTTGTAAAGGTAAAGAGTAACTGTTCATGTAGAAGTTTTGGGGGAGAAAAAAAGCCCCACACAAATACTAGCTTTTATGAATCAATCTGAAAATATAAATAAATATTTTTTCTTTGGCTTCATCCAGGGCATTGGTTAAAAATGGTGAAGCAAAAGAACCAACGACAAAATCCAGACTCGAGGGACCTTCCACAGAAGGGTGTTGATTGGATGGTGACCACATTTTGGTTGATTTGCTTTAATCCCAAAACTTTATTCAGCTCACATTTTTGCATCTTATTCTTTAAGTAGTCCAGAGAGTCCCTCTCTAAGTCCTTACTCGAGTCTAAATATATTATACCCACAGTATTTCCCTGATCTGCCAGCCACTGGCCTGGTCAAAGAAGGAAATGAGGTTTGTCTCATCCCTACTGAACTTGAACGCTCTGTGTGGGTTTGTAATTCATAATAGTTAAGTATGACATAATAGTTAGACAAAATGTTTAAGAGTTATAATCCATGTAATGGGAAGACCTTAGCAATATATTCCTGTGTATTACAAATGCATTGTTGCTTTCAGTTCCCATGTAAAAGCAACACCACCAATAAC
This sequence comes from Perodicticus potto, assembly GCA_963574655.1. Taxonomy (NCBI): domain Eukaryota; kingdom Metazoa; phylum Chordata; class Mammalia; order Primates; family Lorisidae; genus Perodicticus; species Perodicticus potto. The sequence continues at coordinate 13,333 of CAUYRH010016582.1, read as the reverse complement.
ACAGCAAGCCATATGTCATTAGGGATAGCATAATAATACAATTTTATTGTTGAAGAAAATCTGGACGTTTGGGAGGTGGTATTTTTATTTTTTAAAAATAAAATTTTTATTTTGCCTGGTTAGTTTACTGTGAATATGAACAAATGAGATCATGTAAAATGATTTGCTTTTACAGTTTTATTCTGAACAATAGCACTAATAAAAATGACTGTTTAGTGAAGAACTATTCTATGCTGTATATCAGAGTTTTACACATGTTACCTTTTATAGTGTAATTACTCTGCAAGGTAGGGGTTTGCAAATTTTGGAACTGAGAAAACTGATACTCAGATAGCTTTAGTAAAATGCTTACTAAGTGCCAAGCTGGAATTTGAATTTAGATCATCTGATTGAAGAGCCTCAGAGTTTTTTCCATTATACCTCAGTGTAACTTTAAGTGATGTTTTGCACTTGACTTTAACATTCTCTACTTAGTATTATGATGACCATGCTGAGTGACCTTTAACTTGGTCCATGTCAGTAAGAATTGCTTTAATAAAGCTGTGTTTTATCAGGAAGTTGAGTGATTATGGAGTTGGACTATTTTAAAAATTTTAGATTAAAGAAATTTACTAATGAACAAAAGCTGTCTTTACTAATTTCTGGTCATAAGTGGAGATTTTGCTTTGTTTATTACAGATCAGTTAATGGTCCTTTTCTCTGTGTGATGCATCAGTCAACACACAGCAGTTTCCATGGATAAGGCTACCTCACCAAAAGCAATCAATTCCTCTTTGCCATTTCGGCAGGAATTAGCTATAAAGGTAAATTAATCCAGAACGCCACAGGGACAGAGTGACAAGGCGGGACGTACTGGCAAGGCTAAGGCTAAAACCTAATTTTGTCAAATCAAAATTGTCATGGGAGTATTTCACAGTCCATGATAACCAAAGAGTTTGTCTCTCATTCTGTTGTAAGGATTCATTTGCCTTTGCAGTGTAAGAGTTTAAAATTGCTTTTGTCTTTTCATTGCAACACTCTAGTCCCATTGCCAGATGCTGCAGAAAGGCTGCAGATAGTGTGTGCTCTGTTTCCCAAGGCTTGGTTTGGAATTCAAACCATTTTAATAAGTAACTGTATAAGAAAATCTCATGTAATGCTTGAAAAATGTACAGTTGCAGATCTGGTGCATGAGGCTGCTCGCTGGCTCTGGTACAGCATTTCTGTAAGAACGGTCCAAAAGAATCATTGGAAAGGAGAATTTTCATTAACCCAGCCTGGTCAAAGGAATGTTTGAACCAGTAGGAGCACAATCAGACCAACAGCTCTGTGCACACAGTATTAGGAACAGCATGTGGTTGGAGGGCAGCAACCTCAGACTCTGCGTGTATAGAGTCTTATGTTAAAAAGTGATTGCTAACATCTGAACACTTACTCTGATGATGGCCAAAATTAGTGCATGCTATTTCCATAACACTTAATAGAAATTCATTTTTAAAATGTTAAAAAATTAAACATTGAATATGCCTGCTACATAGCTGTGTGATACAACATTTTCAGGAAAATTTATGCTTCTTCTATTTCATGTTTATCCCCAGGCTGAACAATTTTAAACCATTTTTAGCCCCTTCCTTCGAGGATAGTGCCTAGTGTTTTGATTTATATTACTTAGATTATGTAGGTCAATTCCTTGACTAGAAATTCATCTAAATAAGGTTTACTTCTGAATCCTGGTGTTTAAATAGCTTTAGGGAAAATGTGCTTAACTAAATGATTTTTCTTAATGTGAAGCAGTAAGCATTGTTTGTTTTCTCATTAAAAATTTTTTTTTAGTATTTTAAGTTATTATCCTTTTTAGAAATATAAAAGTAGTTTTGCATGCTTGTTTTTCCTGTAGTATATTTGGAGACCTTTAGGAAAAAAGGTATACATATGGCATTTATATACAATAAAAGAAACCTTGGACAGTCTTTTTTTCTGGACATTTTTGAAAGAAATATTAAATTCCAGTTCAGTTCATTTACTATAGGATAAGTTTTAAACTCCCTTTTTGATCTCATGATAATCCCTACTCGATTCCTAGAAGTAAAGTAAATGATTAATGTTTTAGGATTTTAAGAAAATGACAAGATATGATTATACTATTTATAGGTTTTTTTAGTCCCCACAATTGGATAAAACAATTTTGTGTGTGTGTTCATTTTATTTTTCTTGTGTTCATAAAATTTTTGTTCATTTTCCATGAGTAGTAATCGAACTTTGAGCTAATTTTAAAAATTCCTTTAGCTCTTTTCTACTTACTGGAGAAATTCCACAAATGAGTGATTTTTTTTTCCTTTGAGATAGGGTCATGTACCCTTAGACAACTGGACTCAGTGATCCTCCTGCCTAAGCCTCCCAAGAGGCTAAGAATACATGTGTGTGCCTGGCTTTGATATTTTGAATCAACTTAGCTGGAGTAAATACAGCTATGTTAATTTATGCTATTATTGGTTTACCTATTTTAATTCCAAATGTAAAACCATATGCTGAGCCATTAAACAAGTCTCTTATCATTTATAAGGGATTGAAATCATACTAAGTATGTTTTCTGACAATAGCAAAATTAAATTAGAATTTAATAACAGAAAGTTGTTAAGAAAATCCCCCACATTTGGAAATTAACAGCATACTACTAAATAACCCATAGGGCAGAGAAGAAATCAAAAGGGAAATTAGAATACATTTTGAAATGATGATAGTGTGTACCCAAATGTATCAGAATCTGTGGGAGGTGCAGCCTAAATGCTGCTTAGAGGGAAATTTATTGGTTCTTTAAATGGTTCTGTTAAAAAAATAAAAAAGTAGGCTGGTGAGGTGGCTCATGTCTATAATCCTAGCACTCTGGGAGGCTGAGGTGTGAGGATCCTTTGAGCTCAGGGGTTTGAGGCTAGCCTGAACAAGAGCAAGATCCCAATCTCTACCAAAAATAGAAAAATTAGTAGGGTTTTATGGCATGCAATTGTAGTCTGAGCTACTTGGGAGACTAAGTAGGGCAGGAGGATTGCTTGAGCCTAGGTGTTTGAGGTTGCTGTGAGCTAGGCTGAGGCCAGAGCACTCTAGTCTAGGCAACAGAGTGAGACTTGGTCTCAAAAGAAATTAACAACAACAAAAAAATTTAAAATACCAACATGTTAAAAACATACAAACGTATTTGGTTAAATTCTCAAGAAATGCTAAGTGAAAGTCAGGAGAGTGGTTGCTCCTGAGGGAAAAGAGAATGTGATTTGGGAGGAACCTACAGAGGGGCTGCACATGTTACATTTCTTTAACTGATGTGTTATATTGGTGTTTGTGATGGGCTGAATTGTGGCCCTCTAAAATTTATGTGTTGAAGTCTCAACCACCAATACCTCAGAATGCGACTGTGTTTGGAGATGTGGACTATAGAGAGCTGATTAAGATTAAATGAAGCTATTGGGTGGGCCCAAATCCAGTCTGATTAATGTTCCCCATAAAAGAGAAAAAGACACTAGGCATTCTGTGCACAGAAGGACCACCCTGTGGTTGGGTAGTAAGGGGGTGTCATCTATAAGACTAGGAGAGAGGCCTCAGAAGAAGCTCGCCCTGCCAACACCTTGATCTTGGACTTCTAGCCTCCAGAACTATGAAAATATATTTCTGTCATTTAAGCCGTGCGGTCTGTGGCATTTTCTTATGGCAGCCCTAGAAAACTAGTATTTATAAATTAAAAGAAGATCTTTATCATTACACATGTTATAAATAAATATTTTTGTATCTATTCCCTGTTTTTTAAGTCAGTTACAAATGAATAATGAATGGATAATGTCGTAAGGAGCCAAAGTGTTGCCCTTCTGTGTCAGAGCATGTTAATGACATTTCCAGGACTTCAGTTTTAATGTTTAAACTATGGCAATCACTGTGCATAAATATTTAAAATGTAGCAGAAAGTACTCTCACTTGCCATTGTATACCTCATAGTTGGAGGTTAAATGAGAAAAACCTAGAGAAAGCCCTTATAACATGTGCCTGGTGCAACACGGGTCAGCTGTTACTATTACTAGTACATCATTTATTGTTCTTATTTCATTGCAGTTTACTTTTCTTGAAAAGTATAGGCTCTGAAATGAATCTCACATAATGGACTTGGGGGAAAGGATGGTGAGTTTAATTTGTTGAGAATAGAGCTGGCTCCCGCTGGCCTGAGGTTAAAGCATTTTAGAGTGAGATTGTGAGCATCCTCGTGGGGACAGACGCGTCTCTGTTCTGCCTCCAGCTGGAGCACTGCTCTCTGCCTTGTGGGATTGGGCAGCAGTAGCAACAGATAATGAGAGACAAATTTCTCGTTCCCGGGCTACTTCTGCTTTTAGGACCACATCTGTGCTTTTTCCAGAGGATGGTAGAAGGAGACGAGAAGGGAAAGGCTGGTGCTCTGGAGCTACTTAGACCTGACTTTGTGGTCCTGGGTGGCACACAGGCCATGTGTGTGTGTGTGTGTGTGCACGCATGTATGTACGGGTATGGGCATACCAACATCAGGCACATGTATGTTATTATTTGCTGTGGGAATGACATTAATAGCCAAATTTCCACGAAATGAGGGATGAAGAGTCTAGGTGAATGCCCTGTTATCATTGAGCAATGGAAATTAAGGGATTTCTCTCTAAAATTTCTGCCCATAAATAATACCTCTCCTTTCTTTCTCCCTTTCTTCCTCGTTGGCTGGCTCCTTCTCTCTCTCTCCCTTTCTCTTCCTGTCCTGTTCCCAGTCTGCCGTGGTACCTAGGACTCTAGAGTTAGAAATTTGCTCTTTAGGTTAAAGAGATGGTGGCTCCTTCTAAGAATTTCCTTTTAAATGATGGACGTTCTTGGAAGGCAAGAAATGGTTCTTCCTGGGAGAGACTGAAGCCTTAAATTGCTTTTGCATATGGTCATAGAGAGGGGAGAGAAGTGTCCATTATGGGGCCTCCGTGGTCCTCATTCCGTAGCATCTACTCTCAAGGACTTCACTTATCTACTAGAGCATCTTAACTTCATATTTTTATTTTGATAACAGTAATAAACTGCTGTAAACACACTGAGTCATCTGAGTGATAATTTCATAACAAAAGTCATCCCATGAAACTTCGGCACCTGTGTTTACATTTGTGTCTATGCCTCAGGCTTTGTTTCTAGCTAATGATTGATTTAGAATTGATGGATTTCCAACAGGATTAGGCTGGAGGACATCATTTCTGATAGAGGCCCAACAGAAAAAGTAGCAGGAGAACTGAGCCATCCTGGTGCTCAGAGCCAGGCAAACTCTCCTAGCTCACAAGAATTTTGGCCTGTGTCTCGGTGCAGTCATCACTGTAACTGACAAATCAGTTGTAGGAAAACCTCTTCTGTCACATTCAGTTGATACTGTTAAATTGCATTGGTTTTATAACTTTTCTTGAATTTGTCTTAGAAAGTTATCTTGATTTTATAGTTGTATAAAAGTTTCAAGCTTAGTTTACTCTTAGTTGTATTTGTGTACAAATTTTCAAAACGTAATAAAATGATTTAAGCCATTAGTAGGAGTGTGAATAAACTTTTGTTAATTACACAAGTTTAAGAAATGATGGTCTGGTATGTAGCAGAGAATGTCAGGCCTAGGCGATGAGGGATCATGGGGAAGGGATGGAAGTGAAGGTCAGGACGACAGGCTTGGGTGCTTGGGGTGGTTATTTTTTTTTTTCCTTTGGTAGGTGTCTGTGATGAATAAAGGAGACACAGAAAAGAATTCCAGAAAGCCTCCCACCCCCACCCCAAATATGAGCCACTTTACAATTTCGCGTGTAGCTGGTTCTCTCAATAAGTTATTAAATAATGGAGGAACTACGTGACATCTCTCTTCTTGATTACTTTCTAAAACAAATGCATTTCCAAAGTGATTCATTATGAAAATTGAGGTCAGTGACCTCTACAGAGCAAGGTGAAGTGGTGTCAGACCCTTTTCATTTAGCCGCTGGTGGGTCCGCGGGTCAACAGTGAGGTCTCTCACTTGTACACTGAACAAATGGAGTGTGCAGTAGCTGGACAGGAAGGTGCAGGGCCAGGCAGGTGGTCGGAGAGAGCTGACCCTCACTCCCCTCACTCCTCAGGCTAATGCTTAATTCATGTGCTTAAATGCTATTGAGATGAAACTATGTTTTGTGTCCTCTACAGATATTTAGTAACAAATTCGACTTGTAGATGCATTCAAAGACAACTAGCTTTATATCAAATTCAGAGAAAGGGAGTTATGTCCCCAAAGTTCTCTGTGGTTGACATCTATTTGCAGGAAAGAAACTTGAGCTAAATGACCTTATGAATCTCTTTTTAATAGATTTCAATTTAATGAAAATATAACCCCAAGTCTAAATGAAAATGCCAAGGTCTTTTAAAAATAAACACAGGTTGGAAAGTTAACATATTGGTGCTTATCTCTATGAAACATTACTACATAGAAATAATCAGGACAGAATAAAATAAAGCATGGTTATGATATCTGGGCATTTGGTCATGTTAGTATACAGGACGTCTCCACTTAATGTCCCAGTAGGTTCTTAAAAACTGGGATGTAAAGCAAAAGGACTGTAATGAAACCAGTTTGACCGTAGGCTAATTGATATGTGTAAGTTAAATTCCTATAGCATATTTCTGGTCAAAAAACATCCCAAACTTGGGGTGGCGCCTGTGGCTCAAAGGGGTAGGGCACCGGCCCCATATGCCAGAGGTGGTGGGTTCAAGCCCAGGCCCAGCCAAAAACTGCAAAAATAAAATAAAAATTAAAAAAATGAAAAAACAAAAACAAATACATCCCAAACTTCTTTTTTTTTTTATTTTTTATTTTTTTTTTACATCCCAAACTTCTAAGTCAGCAGTTCTCAACCTGTGGGTTGCAACACACAGAAACTGTATTAAAGGGCTGTGGCATTAGGCAGGTTGAGAACCACTGTTCTAAATAAAGACTAAAATACTTCTAATATTAAACATTGAAATAAATGTGAGCTATACTCTTATTTAAGAAAGATTAATGCAGACAAGAGAATTATTTACCTGCTTATTCCAGTTCAGGGTCCAGCAAGCCTGGAGCCTGCCCCGGCAACTTAGGGGACAGGGTGAGAACAGGCTCTGGACGAGACCCTATCCCATCCAGGGTGCACTCACACACGCCCCCACTCGCTCCCACGGGGCCATGCCAACACACCAGCTCCAGAGCTTGGGATATGAGAGGAAACCAGAGAACTCAGAGAAAACTCATGTAGAAGTGGGGCGAATGTGCAAACTCCACACTAAGGGTGTTCCCACCAGGGAATCAATTTTTTTCCCTCATCATTGGAACAACAGTGAGCAAAACGACACTGTTCCAAGATGTACTTCACTGGACAAACACTTCCCTGCAAAATGAAAGCATTTGTATGGTAATAACTATGTGCTAATCAAAATAAGCCCTCAGAATCTCACTTTCTTAAATAATAAAATTGCCACTAGATTTCATTTTAGAAGCAGTCAAATTATGATGTTTCTGTATATGTGTATAAACATCTACAGTTCCTTCAATGTACCATTACATATGTAATGAAAACATCTTTACCTATTTTATATGTTATATATACACGTATTGAGAAAATTTTCAGTACATGCTATAATACAAAACTATATTCATTTTGCATATTTACCAATTAATCCATTGTGTTTCTCTATCAGTGGTGGGAGAAACCCAAGTGAGCGGGAATCCTATCTTTCTACCTTCAGAAAGGAAGGAGATCAGGTTCTCATGTCGAGTGTTGATTTCAACAGCCTGATTTGAGGCGGGATTTAGTGTGGTTTATACTCTGTCACTTCCACTTTATGTCATCATCAAACACTAAAACCGAATCCTTCCCAAAGCACAAGGGTAGGGTGGGAAGAAAAAGAAAAAAGAGAAAATGAGCCTTGATTTTAGAAGGTAACACATTCATATGTTAAATTAGCTACCATAAAATTAAGTCAGCCTAATGAAAAGGTAAAAAGGAAAGATATTTTAGAAGGCATAAAAGAAGTCGGAGATCCAAAAGCAAAGACAGAAAGAGGTGTTGGATGTGACGGGTGGGAAAAGGCTTAAGAAACTGGAAAGAAGGAACAAAATAATAGCTGGAAATGTTAGCAAGTAGGACTGCGTTTCAGATCTTCCCTTAAATGCCACCTTTAACGACTTTGATAATTGAATTGACATTAATTTGATAATGAAAGAATTTCTGAATGTGTTGTTATTTGAAGAGTTTTTTTTAGCTATAATAAGATAAAAATGTGTGCTCCCCTCTTGTCCCATAAAGCATTCATTAATGTGTCAAAGAAAATGAAAGAACGATTAAAACCTAGATTTTTCTTTTGTGATTTTTTCCCTTGATCCAGGAAAGAGAAGAAAATGATGTTTTTCATGTTCATTCTGCATAGAATCACCTGTTCGTATTGTGCATATCGGTAAAACCATGTTAAGGTAAAATGTAAAGACGCAGCAGTGAATGACAACGTAACACCCACCCAGAACGTCCACAGATACGCTGATACCAGAATTACAATTTAGATTGCTTCCTGGATTTCCTAGTGATGATGATCCCTTGTCTTTAGTTGTAATTTTACCTCCACTGCCGGCAAGAGGCGGCACGCAAGGCCTGCTGGTATTGGTTAGTTATGAACTCTTCGCAGCCAGCCTTTTTGTTTCTCTTGTGTTGAGAAATTTACACAACAACACACAATAGCATTGCAGGGAGCCTGATGGAGGTTTGTACTTGTACTGATTGATGGTTTGGAGCCGCAGTGTTAGGCTCTGTCTTGCTGAGGTCGCAGGAATGTAATGATGTTAACACATATTCTGTTCCTTCTGCGTGCTGAGCCGTGTTGAAAGAACATCATGGGCATCCGAGCCCTGCAGCAACACGATGGAGGGGGCGTTGCTTTATCCTCATTTGTCAGATGAGGAAACTGAGGGAAGCTCAGAGAAGAAATTTGCCCAAGTCACGCACCTAGTAAGAAACGGGGCCAGGATTTGATCCTAGACAGCTTGCTCCAGGATTTTTTATCAGACCTCTTTAATGCTTCACAAGGAGAGATTGGGATTCTCCAGAATCTCTGCCTCAGAACAATAATTCTGGTTATGGAAGTATATAAATGAACTTTTAAAGTATTTCTGCTTTTATATGCTCATGGCATATTGGTTGTTTCGATCTAAAACTTAACCGTTGTGCTAGCCATTACCATTATATCTGAACAGCTTTTCGGATGTCATATTGGTAAACATGGATTGATTCTAGCCCTTGTACTGTTCACTTACTTTGAAGGCCAGAATTCCATGTGAATACTCGGTATCTTTAGGCATCTGACATCTTTCTTGGTTTAATCTAATCAATACAAGATACCGCTTAATATGAGCTTATTTCCCCCATAGGAAACGCACATCCTGTTATATAGTTGTTATCATGTAAGCCAAGTGTCATCTGCAGCTCCCTAAAAGGGAGGATTTCACATGGATATCCTGGAGAGGGAATAAAGTAAGGCTTGTATATTCAGGGTGGCCATGAAGTTCATTAACTATAAATTTCACACAGACTTCATGGCCACCTTGTATGTTGCATAAATAGATACAAAGTTACAATTTTTAACAGCAGCTGGTAAGGAACAAATCCTGTGATTACAAAGGTGTGGAAATTCCAAGGCTTTTTACATGTCTGCCCGTTTTGCTGGCCATGTCCAGGTACTTTAACCCATTCTTAAGGGTCTCCTTTGAGATTTCGATTTGGAGATCTGAGTTGATTGTATTCATTAGATGCTAACTAAATCAGGCCAGACAATTTCCCAGAGAATAAAAATGTATATAGGGCGGTGCCTGTGGCTCAATGAGTAGGGTGCCAGCCCCGTATACCAAGGGTGGCGGGTTCCAACCCAGCCCCACCCAAATTGCCATAAAAAAATAGCCAGGCCTCGTGGTGGGCACCTGTGGTCCCTGCTACTTGGGAGGCTGAGGCAAGACAATCACATAAGCCCAAGAGCTGGAAGTTGTGTGAGCTGTGATGCCACGGAACTCTACCAAGGGTGACAAAGTGAGACTGTCTCTTAAAAAAAAAAAAAAAAATGTGTACTCTAACATTTTCCAGTCATTCTATCATCGGTTGGATATTGAATGATGTGTATTAGATTTTATAGTAAAACCTGAGCTTAGAGCCAGTTCTTAGCTAGTCCTCGCTGACCAGATGTACATCTGCATATATGGACCAATAAGGTGGCAGGGGTGACCCCAATAAGCATCATTTTATTTGTGGTGGCCTATTCATGGGAAAGGAAAGATGACACTATGTGAAAGTGCCTCATAAGAGGTGGGATGTTCATATCAAGCATTGGGGGATTAAACTGAACAGAATGAAGTTAGAAGTTCTAGTGTGGAGAGTTGTGTGAATCAAACAGTGGAGTGAGGAAGAGATGAACTTGACCAGAGGAGAGGTTTTCCATAGAAGAAACCAGAAGGTAAGATTGGTCATGCACATCAGCATTGTGACAGTGAGCTGTTGAATGATTAAGGGTAATTTGGGGTCAGGTTATTAAGTCTCTTGAATGCTAAGTTCAGGAGCAGAGCAACATTTCCCCTACTGTAATCTGTGCAGCCCGCGTATCCCATGGAGTAATTTGTGAAAACGCGTTCCATAGTCACATGATTGTAGGTAACACGGTGATTCGTAATGTTCCTATGGGCCTCTCAGAGTTTTGATTTACCTAGTATTTCCTCTGCATTCCCAAGGAGGCAGAATCACAGCGTGCCCTGTCTCTCTCACCTCGAGCACAGATTCTTTGCTTCCCAGAATACCCTTTGGAGCCTATGAGAGGGATGTGCCAGGGAGAGAATGGTGTGGCTGCTGCAGTTCCCTGTAACATTCTCCACGCCATGGTGGAGAAGGAAGGATTCATTAAGACCTCATGTTGCTATAAGGATCTAGTGGGGGTGAATCAGGATTCCGTTTCCCAGATGCTAGTTTTTTGTGTAATGCTGTTTGAAAAACACTGGCTCACATTGTGTACAATGGGGCATGAAGAAACTTTTTGGGAAAAGGCAATGATAAGAAAGTATGATTTAAAAAATATCTATACTACTTAAGACTGCCTACAGATTTGTTTCTTCTTCTTATTCCTGTAAGCATAGATCTAAGCAGCTAATATATTAAAAAGTACAGAGAAGTCCCAAAATTTCATACCATCCCAAAGTCGTTGATAGCAACTAATGGAAAGGCTTATTATTTATGATTTGAATGCTGAGCTTCTAGCTTCTGTGTGTCTCATTGACGCTGAGAGTCTTTTTCCTGGTTGATCTTGTCTAAATCCCTGGGTACCCTGCCTATCTTGGTGGTAATTCCTTTTCCAAATTAGTACTATTAGGGGTATATGCTGGGGGGAAAGCAGCGTGGCCACCCGTATGCTCTTAATATTCTCCACACCACCATGGTGTTGAAGGAAGGATTCAGTAGGACCTCATGTTGCGATAAGGACGTGGTCAGCTTTCAGTCTCTCCAGCAGCTGTTGCTAAAGCTTTTAATGCTGTTTCTAGTACTCTGCTCCTAAAAACCCCACTTTGACGATTTGGACTGGTAGAAGCGTGTGACAAACCTAATACTTGGGTTCTGTGTTGTCAACCTCTGGATTATCGCAGGATCACGGGGGAGCAGTTCCAATGATTATTTCTTTTTCTATCCTTATTTGAAAGAGAATCACATGGAAAGTCTAATTCCCTCAATAAATCCTTGGTTGCTTTCTTCTCTGCCTTTTAATAGTTATGTTTAGAAGCATTTTCTTCACCTCTCAGTTTTGAAATAAGGTGGTAAGTATGTCTTAGATAAAATTAGCCAAATAAAGACATTGGACCCAGAGAAATGTTAGGAGAATCAGTAATACGGTTAACTGGATTGTTAGTTGTGAAGGCCTTCATTTAAAATCTACTCTTCACAAATATAGGTTGAAACATCAATTTTTACTAAAGGTTCTCATACTTACCAAGGATCATGTACCAGGTGCTTGTGTGTTTTTAAAAATCAAATTAGATCAAAATAAGGGAAAGTAGGGGGAAACTTAGAACAACAAGGTACAAAATAAATCTTGGACTTATCATAAAACCAATTCTGTATTTACTACAAATTCTATTTTTTTTTTTAATTTAAAGACAGAATCTCACTCTGTTTCCTGGGCTAGAGTGCTGTGACATCAGCCTAGAACACAACAACCTCAAACTCCTGGGCTCAGGTGATTCTCCTGCCTCAGTCTCCCAAGTAGCTGGGACTATATGCACACACTACCATACCCAGTTAATGTTTTCTATTTTTAGTAGAGAGAGCCTGCTCTTGCTCAGGCTAATCTTGAACTCCTGAGCTCAGGGGATCCTCCTGCCTTAGCCTCCCAGAGTGCTAGGATTACAGGCATGAGCCACTGTGCCCAGCCCAAACTCTACGGTAGAAAAATGTGTGTCTTTAAGGAGACTTGCTTTAAAAAAAAAAAATAAAGAAAATGTTGTTCAGAGGTGGAAGCTCCCAACTTGTCCTTTAGCAATTCACTCCACTTTTTTTGTCACTCTGGTAAATGGTTAAATGTTTATCCATACTCACAGAGAGTCTTTTCTATTTAAACTGTTCTCTGAAAGTTTTCGGTGTGTCTGTGTGTTCCTGTTCCCTTTCAGCTTGTTTGTGTCTGGTACTCTTGGAGATTTTTGAAATAATCAAAAAACACTTATGTCATAGACAGTGTTTACTGTCTTTTTAAACAGGTGATATGTCGGAGCATGTGTTGGAGAAAGAGTATGGAGAGAAGGGTAATGGAGTGTGAGTCACTGCAGTCATATTGCTTGGAGTCAGTACTGGCTGCCCTCCTCACCGAGGATGTGACCTTGAGGAGCTCACTTGTTCGAGTCTCTCTGTGCCTTGGTTTCTTGTGTAAAAAGGAGTCAATCATTATTGCATGAGATTGTTGTGAATAATTCAGAGTGTACCACAATATTGGGTACATAATGAGTTTTAAATAAATGTTAGCCATTATTATTAAATAAATCAGTAACAAATATTAACTATTGTTTTTAAATTACATTGTTTGTTTTTTTGAGACAGAACCTCAAGCTTTCATCCTGGGTAGAGTGCTGTGGCATCACAGCTCACAGCAACCTCCAATTCCTGAGCTCAAGCGAGTCTCTTGCCTCTGCCTCCCAAGTAGCTGGGACTACAGGCGCCCGCCACAATGCCCAGCCATTTTTTGGTTGCAGCCGTCATTGTTGTTTGGCGAGCCAGGGCTGGATTCGAACCCACCAGCTCAGGTGTACGTGGCTGAGCTCAGGTGTACGTGG
>CAUYRH010016579.1:0-26491 GCA_963574655.1 Perodicticus potto | reverse complement strand
AGATGGAGGTCTCACTCAGGCTGGTCTCAAACTCCTGGCCTCAAACAGTCCTCTTGCCTTGGCCTCCCATAGGGCTAAAATTATGGGCATAAGCCACCACACCTAGCCCAGTGTACTTTTAATAATATAGCTAGTTTTAATCAAACCTTATAAATAAATTCATCCAATCTCAGTCAGCTTTGACCATACAAAATAAAATTTCTATAAATCTTTCAGAATCTTTTACATTTTAAAATTATCTTCCTTTGACAACTTTTTATGCCATTTCATTTTATCTATATAATTTTTCCTCCATTCATTTATTCTGAAATACCCTATGGATAATCTCTAAACTAGATAAAATTACCATTTTTCTCAATAAAAACACATCCTTATACTTTATAACACTTTCCTTGGACATGCTGTATACAGAATTATTTCTTGTACCTAGTTGCTTTAATTACGTATATTTTGTAGTTTTAACTCTAGGTAACCCTCATTTTCAGTGAAAAAACTTTTTATGTCAATACTTAATATATCATGACTTTAAATTTTAATTACGCGATAGACTTTTGAAACTATGACAAGTTCATTTATAAACATTTATCCCTATTTACTTTTACCTATTTTACTCATTCTTTTGTTTGTTTTTTTTTTTGAGACAGAGCCTCAAGCTGTCACCCTGGATAGAGTGCCATGGCATCACAGCTCACAGCAACCTCCAATCCCTGGGCTCAAGTGAGTCTCCTGCCTCTACCTCCCAAGTAGCTGGGACTACAGGCACCCGCCACAACGCCCGGCCATTTTTTGGTTGCAGCCGTAGTTGTTTGGTGGCCCGGGCTAGATTCGAACCCGCCAACTCAGGCGTACGTGGCTGGCGCCTTAGCCCGCTGAGCCACAGGCGCTGAGCCTATTTTACTCATTCTTAACAATGTTATTTGAATGGTTCACAGAACATAAAGCTAGCCATTTTTTTTTTTTTTGAGAAAGCAAAATCAAAATCAGTCAGCTGTACACCAGCCAGTCTCATCTTAACCAAGGTCTTTAAGATGCTGGACCTAAGTACCTTCCCTCAATGTTCTCCCCCCACTGTTATCCTGGGCCCCAAGTACTCACATGGCATCCAGGGTATCTATGAAGGGTAGGGCCTGACTGGGTCCTGGATTTACAAATCAAGTGTAGAGCCCAGGACAATGTCTGGAAGAACCAACCTCTCCCAACATGACCAAGAGACAGAACTGGGTCTGGGAGAATGGGGCCATGTTGAACTTGGCTCTCCCCTGCAGCAAATGGACCAGGTGCTATGGACACTTATATCCCCAGCTCCCATCTGTCTAGACCCCAGAACATAAAGGCTTAAAATCACAGACATACACTCACCGTAACATGTGTCTATGGCATCAGAGGAGCCCAGTAGCCATCCCTCACAGCTTTAGCATACAAATAAGTTAAGCAAGGACCAAAAGTATCATAGAATAACAATTTTATAACATGAAAACATCTAGCAGATATAGTAAAAATTTGTCTGATGAGTAGACCCAGGCAAAAATGTGTGATTTAAATTTTGAAGACATCTTTTTATTTGACCAACAAATTGTAAACTAGCTTTATTTATGAAAGATTACTAAAGTCATGTGAATTTGAAAATCATTTAGGCTAGTTATGTAATGTATGTGTGTTCATGCATTTATAAGTCAATTTGGTACCATGTAGACAATCCACAAACACATGTGATGCATACACATACATGTAGACACAACATACAACACACATGTATCCAAATGCCAAAGATATCAAGAAGCTTAATGTAAAAGAAAGCAGAGCTTCAGACCCGGGAAGAACTTTACCCTGACTCTTTGGGCTTCATGAGGAAGACCAGAGTCTCCTCAAAACAAGGGGTTCAGTGTCACCAAAAGTCCCCTGTAGATCCCTTCATATGTTATCATGTATGTGTATGTATTACGTGGGCTTTCATAAACCATTAGCTGACATTTGTTAAAAAATGTTTTTCTAAAACTGCTTTTCTGATTTTGAATCTTTGACAAGAAAAAGCTGAGATCATGTCAGCTATTTGGGTAAGGCCTCGGGTTGGGTTAGTGGTTCAGAGAGGAAGTTGTGTTTCTTAAGATGGAGTATGGGAAAAGGAAGTACAAGTACCAGAAAAGGAAATTGGGAGTGAAAAACAGCTGGACCCTTCCTTTTGCAACATCCCCTTCTCCTAAAAGGCCTCCCCACCACACCACCCATTCCCACTCTCTGACTGAAGACAGGTGAAGGCCTTTAGGTCAGCAGGCCTGTGCACCACACAGCCTGGCCGAGTCCCTGGGCTGCTAAGAGCCTCCCTCCCCGGGCCCTGCCAGACTTGGGTCACCTGCAGCATTTCTAGCCTTGCTTCCAGAAACAGACCATTGTCTGTTGCTGAGTGTTTGGAGAGAAATTTAGCTTCCTTGTTTTTCTCCTTTGTAGGAGGGGAAACTTCTTTCCCCCAAAGTATGCTGAAAGATCAACTCGCAATTAAGGCAGATTAGTGGGAGGAAGAAGTTTATCTACTGTGCACATAGAGAGGATCACAGATTGATTACCCAATATCCAAGTGGGATCCAGATATTTTTATATTCTTCTTTTAGAGGGGAGGGGAGAACTGAGGAATATAGGTCATTCTGTTTAGGGGCAATAAATGGCTGCTAGGGAGAATGAATAGATGCTTGGGAGAATTAATAGATGGGGGCAAACAGATTTACTTGTAAATTAACCTGAGAGGCATTATGTTTTAAACGATTTGGGCCAGTTGTGGTTGCATTCTTCATTTTCTTTCCTACAATATGGTGAGATAACAGGGAAGAGAAGCTGTTCCTTGTATGGGTCTGTCTGGTTATGCAGATAGAGGGAAAGTCCCTTCCAAACCCCACTGATCTCTAAGGGCCTTTAATTCAACGAGTCGTATTTGGGGGTAAAATTTCCTGAACTCCTTCACCTTCTGTGCAGAATCCTGGGTGGTACTTTAACTCTCTCTTACGTGCTGTGGAATGATGGAGGTCATGGTCTTACACTCACATGCAAACTCTTTCTCTTCTTCCCATGATGTTATAGGCTTTAGATATGCCAGCACTTCGGAATTTGGGGGTCCATCTCTGTGTCTTCACCCTTTAGCTAAAGAAAACACACCCTCCTCCATTCAACTTGGGGTACTCGGGTTGCCTCCAGCTGTGTTTATATTTCTGTTCTCCTCTCTTCTCTGTGCCCCCCTCGCCCCCAAACGTCCACCCACTTGGAAAGGTTTCATTGAAACCGCCCGTACTTGATGAAGGGGTGCAAGATGAGAACTGGAGTGAGGGCCCCCAAAATGCTGTGAAAGAACAGATTTGGCTAAAATAATGATCATAATCAGCCACTGTCCTCTTGCTTGCTTCTCTGTAATTGCCATCTAGAGGGCACAGATGGTAGCTATAAAGATGTTTAGCTTTTCTCCTGAATAACATCACCTGTTCAGAACCTAGGGCTGATTTTTGAAATCTATTCTAGGTCCTGCATTCCAGACCAAGGAACTGACTCAACTGGTCTTGTGATTCCAACTCAAAAATATGGTCCCGTGTTGCAGAGGACTGGCTGACCCACCCGGGCAGTGGCCCATACTCTAGGACTGATGGCTTCCCGTCCCAAACCCGCCCAATTAGCAGACCTTGATTGCCCAATCCACTGCCTGTTAAAGTGTCTTTAAAAATCCTATCTCCTTAATTCTCAGCAAGGTGGATTGGAGAAATATCTCCTGTCTCCTCGCTCAGCACTATGCCGCATAGACTCTTTTCTCCTCACTCAGTGCTATGCAGCACAGACTCTTTCTCTGCTGTAGACCCTCCTGCTGTCTCTGGATATTGGCTTTCTCTTGGGCAGCAGCCAGATGAACCTGGCTGAGTGGCAACGTTATCTACCTGTCCAGGTCCTTGCCTGGGGAAATAACAGAAACCAGACCATGTAACCAAGCAGGGTAAACCATAGTTTGAAGACATTAGCAGTAGAGGGTCTTATAGACCTGAAATCAGATTCTCTCTCTCTTTTTTATCATTCCAAACTTGACTTCCAGGGAAAAATGATATAGCATCAGAATCCGGATTTGTGTATTTGAGATTAGAGGGTTTAATTTATTTTTCCATTTATGTAGTTTCTCTGACTCATTTGCTGCTTTTATTTTGCTCTCAGGAGTGGCCAAAATGACAAGTCTTCAAGACTGTTCTATGAAATTGCTGGGAATAGATGTGGTGCCCTCAAAGCTTGGTACCTTTTAGGTGTCAGGAGGCAGCCACGTGACAGGACAGACAGACACAGATACACTCATAAACTGGTGTGAAAACACCGTTGGTACTCCCGATGGAGGCCCAACCTACTTTCCTATAGGTGGAAATTTACTTAGAATGGGTATGTATGATTATACAACAATATATGTTCATTATAAAAAGTTCAGACAATAAAGACATTCTGCGCAGAAGAATCCCACCACTCACTCATAATTATAGGCAATCCCCAAGTTACAAACATCTGACCAACATACGACTCGCACTTATGAATGAGGCTACTACTGCTAATAGGTAAATGTACCTGTTCCAACTTACATACAACTTCAATTTAAGAACAAACCTACGGAATCTATGTTGTTCATAACCCAGGGACTGGCTATATTCTAGAGGTCAGCGTTCTGCCCTACTATTTGCTTTTTTTTTGAGACAGGACCTTGCTCTGTCACCCAGGCTGGAATACATTGGCATGATCATAGCTCCCTACAGGCTTGAACTCCTGGGCTCAAGTGATCCCACTGCCTCAGCCCCCTGAGTAGCTGAGACAACAGGTATGCATCACCAAGTCTGGCTAATTTTTAAATTTTTTTTGTGGAGATGGAGCTCTCACTGTTACCCAGGTTGGTCTCAAGCTCCTGGCCATAAGTGACCCTCCCACATTGGCTTCCCAAAGGACTAGGATTACAGGCAGGTATGAGCCACTGCACCTCATATACTATTTTTAAAAACTTGATGTGATGATAACCAATAATTTAGGCCTGGACATGGTTGGACAACCCACAGGCACAAGCACATGTAGGACCAGGGAGAGGGTCATCAGAGAGATTCTGATTTCTTCTTGCTCCTGTCTCTACAATCTATTCGCTCTTTGCACCTGACCAGCAGCTAGACAGCACGGGAAACAAAAGCCTTTTGACCTTCAAGTCCCAAAGCAGCTCCAGTGAATGGCTGGAAGAGGAGTTTGGCCTTGAGGTTGGGAACGTGGTTTGGAGACCCTCCAGGGGAGAAGCTGTGAACGTTGAGTAAACAGAAAACCTGAGTCCATTCCGCTTCTGGAAGACAGAGCATACCTGGGTTCCAGTTTATTATCTTTCCTGCATCAGACTTTAATAAGCAGACCAAATGGGATAACATTTATTTGCTTTGAAAATAAGTTAGAGCACTACCTAAAACAGGATTTCAGGTCATCAGACTAGTCCTAGTCCTTATTAATGTAGAAATTAGAAAATGGCCTACACACCACAGACAGTTTCACTGGGAAAATAGCTTCTCAAGATGCATATGAGTGCCAAGCTGCCTTGAGAGGCCAAGGTAAGGATGCCTGGAAGTTGGTCACTTTATTTGAAACAAAACTGTTTAATTCTAATTATTTAGTTAGTTAGTTTTTTACATATACATGTGTTTATTAGGTTTCCACTTTTTGCCTTCACAGAATTAAAAAGGCCTAACATTTAATAACAATAACAATGTTTAAGATAAGGATTAGAAACAAAAACCTCGTAAGGAATGAACGAAGATAAATACATGCAGAAAAGAAATCAGACGATTACTGCATCGAAATATTAAGCAATATTAATAATAATAATGCCAAGAAAGTAACATTCACATTGTCAAATATGTCTATTATAGAATGCTTTGACTCTGAGGCTCAGTATGGAGTCATCAGTTGACTTCTTATTTTTTTTTCCAAAGTCTCAAAAACCAATTCCAAGACTGTCTCTACCAAAAAAAATTAAAAAAA
Source organism: Perodicticus potto (assembly GCA_963574655.1). Classification (NCBI taxonomy): domain Eukaryota; kingdom Metazoa; phylum Chordata; class Mammalia; order Primates; family Lorisidae; genus Perodicticus; species Perodicticus potto. The sequence goes on along the minus strand of CAUYRH010016579.1, from coordinate 20,482 downwards.
AAAAAACAATTCCAATTTATTACAATTTATCATACCTACAGATACTTTTCTTTAAAAATAAATTCTTCCTCTCCAAAGGGTAGCAAATCTCAAAGAGAGTGATAGTGAGTTAGCACTGGTCATCTCTACTTTCGAGATGGGGAAATACAAGTAGGAACATTTAGGATCCCTGATACAAGACTTTAGGCCAGGAATTTTCCCTCCCGAGACCCTTGGGCACTTGAGGGGATGACCAGCAACACGTTCCTGTTGTTTTCTCAGCACTGAAGGATTCATCTGGATCCCCACTCACCCTGGAGTGGAGAGCATTCGGGAAACCTCAGGGCGAGCAGAGCTGTGGGGGTTTCCTGCGTGTGTTGGGGAGGCAGGTAGGAGCTGAAGATGCCGCTGGAATGTTTCATTCACCCTGGGCCGGAAGCTCCTGTTTTGTAAATTCTTGATTGGAATCACCTCGGTTTGTTAAAACAAATGTTATCTGCTTTGCAGGTGTCCGCTGTGGCATCTCTCCTTAGGAGCTCAGGATGTGAGCAAGGTTAAGGCCACCAGCTCACACCATCAGCGCTGAGCCACACCTGTGTTTCTGGAGTGAGGCTAGAATGAGGCAGAGGGGAGGCAGGGGGCAGGGAGGCAGGGGTGGCGAGCTGGGGCGCAGGGTACAGGGTGAAATGCGACATCCTAAGAGTCAGGGTGGCCTTCCATAATTAAACCATAAATTAAAACCAAAGCAAGAAATAAGAATTGCATTCATTAATAATCAGACGTCAATGTAAGACCCATTTAAAGTGTTTAAGCACGCCACAGTGCCGGGGTCCAAACAGGATAGTTAGAGAGATACAAACCATTTTTGCTTTGAAATGGAGTAGGATGGGTGCTTTATTGGTTAAAGACTTTTCTGGGATTGATTAGGTTTTTCTGATGGCTTCTGCTCCCTACCTGCTATTGGCTGGAATAGGATCATGAGGCTTTTAATTTTCATCCCTCTTTTCCCAGGTGGAGTGATGTGACCATCTTAGAATACTGGTTCTGCTCCGTAAGGTTGGGGGATGGTGAATGTGTGGTCTGGGTCCCCTTATTCTGAGCCTCTTGTGAACTCCAAGGGAAGCTGAGTCTAGCACTTAACCTACCAGGGGTTGCTTTTGTTTCATCAGTCACTGAAAGTTCTAGAAGCCTCTGAGATTGTTTCATAATGCCTGAATCTCTTTCATAAAGACATAATTAAGTCTCCTAACAGCGAGAAATGTGTGTCCCTTCTTATGCCTGCATTTTATGCCTGGATGGCTTTGAACATTTTCCTGAGGATGGGAACATGGTTTGATGCCCACCAAGAAAGATTCGAGGAACTTCCAGAATGGGTTTAACTGTATGTGCTAGGCCTCCTTTTAAGTGACTTACAAGGAAACAGACTTTAACAAATATAAGGAAAGTGCTTTACAGTTTGCCAGATGGCTCTTCTCCGCTTGTCATATTAGCTTGGTTTTGTGACTTACAAGTAAATTTCCTTGTGTCATTCCCACCAGAGCTACAGTCAGTGAGAGAGTGGCAGAGAACTATTTAAAATGGGAGTTTTCAATCATAAAACTTCTTAGTGACTTTAATCACAGAAAGGAACTTCACAGGGCTTTGAAGGAGAACATTTGGGAAGTCACCCAGAAAATAGGAGGCCAGCCCACCTTTCTTCCTCAAAACTAAACGGAACCCCATTCAAATGCAACTTGTGGTTCAATCTCTCTCCCCAACTTGGAGTCATTGTACTTTTTTTTTTCAGCACTGGGATTAGATGTACCAAAATAGTATAGATGACACTGGCTTTTCTCAAGCTGCGTGGATCACAACGAGGCATAGGAAAATGCCAAAAGTTTCTCAAGGCAAAATATTTGCTTCATTTTCCATATGGAAATGTTGGAAGTGGGTTTTCGACTTTTAGTGGCTATAAGCATCTGAAGCAAACGATGGAGAGAGTAAGCAATACTTCCATTTTCAGGTCTCCCACTTGATTGCAGAATGGTTATTTACTTTTCGGCTTGATTTTTTCCGAGTCTGAAATTGAGTACACAGTAAAACTTCACTCTCCAAAGCCCTTGAGAGCAGGTGCTGTTTCTTGTACTTGCAGGAGAAAGACAAAAGCGTGCTTGATAAACTCCAAGACTGTTCATAGAAGGATTCTTCTGCATCCTGCCATTGGTCACGATTCTATAGTATGTTTCTCCTGAGGCTCACGGAGCAGGCTAATGTTGGGTAAGCACTTGAATCCCTACCCCCAAACCCCCCAAAAGAAAAACTAGCAAGAACGTTAAGCTGGAAATCAAGAGACTTGGGTTCTCTCTGGTCCCCCAGCTCCCTCACTGATTCAGTTTGTGACTCAAACACTCTGATCCTCGTTCTTTATTTTTTCATCTGTGAAATGGGAGTGACGGGGAAGGATTAGACTAGACAAGCTTTCAAGTTCCCTTCTACTCTGGATATGAAACTTTTATTTTCTCTCTTAGTACTCTTTAGATTTTACCTTATCAATGCTTGCCTTCTTTTTTGAGTGGCTGCATTGGTCGTGGCTTTTTCTTTAGAAAATTTTAGAAGATAAACATCTTAGAAGTACACAGAGACTGATGTTTATCTTGGCCAGGAATTTTTTATATAAGTTCTGGGTCTGTTAAAAGGTCAGCAACCGAAAAGACCTTCAACGTGATCACTCTTTCGCTCCTAGTGAGCCAACTTTAATAAGAACTGGACTGTCTGAGATGCTGCCTTTGGCATCCTCATCACCATCTTCACTCTTGCCTGTGCTACACGCTCTGCCTGTAACTTCTCTCCCTGGGTTTTCTCTCCCTAGGACTTTACACGGATTCTTTTGCACTCAGTTCCCAGATAAAATGTCTGCTTCTTATATTAGGGTCCTCTCTAGCCACCTATCTAAAGAGTGCCTGTCTCTCAACATCAGATTATTCCTTTTTATTCTCTTTGTAGCCCTTATCTCTATCTGAAATTCATTTTCATTTGTTGGCTCATTTCTTGCCTGCCTCCCTCCACTGGAAGGTGAGTTCACCAGAGCCTAAGCCCGGTCTTGTTGTATGTCTCCAAGGCCAAGTGTAAGGTTCATAATGACACTCAGTAAATATTGGCTGAATGAACAAGGAAACTTCTCTACTTCCCTTTGCTCCCTCTGTGTCACTGCCGTGCCAAACTTCTTGCAGCTCTTCAAATGTGCCATTCTCTTCCCTACCCGCATGCTGTTTTCTTTGTCAAGAAGGCCTCCCTTCTCAGGTATAATTCTAGCCATTGTTGAAGACCCGGCTCAAATGCCATTCCTCCTCTGGAAAAGCACTTGGTTTGACCTCTAGACAGCTCTTGCTGCATGGGGCTGCTCTTATCTGCCTGTCCTGTAAGTCTGAAGGATCCTTGACATCAGGGACCAAATCTTACTTCTTAGTGCCACAGTCTGAGACTTTGTAGGGGGCTAAGAAGTGTTTGTGGATGAATGGTTTTCCCCCAAAGCTTTTGGATAATGAGACTTGTAAATGCAGAAGCTGCCTCCCAGGCCCTGACCTTTGGGAACCCTGGTTGATTGCCACTGCCGTGTCTCTAGGAAGGGACCAGACATGGAGAGGCTCAATGTGATGACCATCTGGGAGAAGAAAGATGCTGACAAGGAGAACACAGAGCCAAAGCATGAGCAGGAGCCACCAGCTGCCTTTTGCTGGGAGACACGAGTCTCCCCCAACAGTGAAAATTCTTCTATCATGTTGCACTCGGCTCTTTCTGCATCAGTTTGTGCAACAGATTCTCATTCCACAGTCGTTTGCAGCATGAAAGCTGTGGCAAGCTTGCTAACACTTTCAAGGACTAGTCATCTGTCTTGGTGACAGATTCTTCTGAGATCTTGGAGGAAACCACAGACAGGGATGTGAGCCTCGCCCATGGCAGATACCATTTTCCAAGATCACTTTCCCCAAATCTGGCTGAGAAAATGGCCTGCCACAAATGATCGTTGATAGAGAGGCAGAGAAATTGGCTTACTTCCTGCAGCCTCCCTTCTGGTCCTACACAGAGAAAAGCATGAAGATCTCACCTTTTTTTTTTTGAACAGTCTCATTCTGTGTCCTGGCTAGAGTGCTGTGGTGTCATAGCTCACAGCAACCCCAAACTTTGGGGCTCAAGTGATCCCTCTGCCTCAGCCTCCCAAGTTGCTGGGACCTCAGGCACCTACCACAATGCCTGGCTAATTTTTCTATTTTTGGTATAGACAGGGTCTTGCTTTTGCTCAAGCTGGCCTCAAACTCCTGAGCTCAAGGGATTCTCCCACCGCAGCTTCCCAGAGTGCCAGGATTATGGGCAGGAGCCCCTGCCTGACATCATTTTTCTTTAAATCTGTTTCTGACTCACTAGCTGGTTCATTGCGATAACATGTGTGACAACTCCCTCTTAACTGCAAGCAGGTTGTGTAGAGATTAGTCATTTGTATTAAGAATAATTATCAGAGGGCAAAATATCCCCGCACATCAAAGCTAACTTTCATTTACAGGGATGTTATTGAAGATTTTTGGAGAACAGTAAAGATTTCCTAAAAGTGATAGAAAGAATAACCCTGGTAAAACAGCATAGCATGCTGTATTTATTGATTGATGCATGGTAGTTAAAGAAGATAGAAGTTTATTTCTCTGTTACACAATAATCCAGAGACACATTCCACTTTGGCAGTCAGCTCTGCTCTATGCAAGATACCAAGGATCCAGTTTCCTTCTAATAGTTTGCTTCACCATCCAACTAGGGTATGGTCATGGTTGAAGTTCAGGTGGCAGCTAGTTTCATTCGTAAAAAGGAACAAAATACAGAGGAGGCATAGTCATGTTTTAAAGGCTCAAGTCAACAAGTGACATGTATCATTTCCATTCATATTCTGTTGGATGAGAACATGGCATGTCCAACAGTAAGAGAGTCTTGTAACCATAGTCTGCTTACGTGCCCAGACAACAGAATGAATGGTGGGCAACCACCAACGTCAATTACAAGCTTCCAATAGGAGGTATAAGAATTCATTACATGGAAAAAAAAAAAAAGAATTCATTACATGGATAATACAAAGAGGAAAAAGCAACATCTTTTCCCTAAGGAATTTACATCTTAGTGGAAGAAATACGCTCCGTGGGTATGCAGACACATGGCTGTAGTATAAGGCAGAATGTTTGTGAATGGCAGGAATGGCCCAAGCACAGAATGCACAGGGAGTTCAAGGACAAAAAGCCATAAGGTGCTGTGATGTCCCCATGGGACGGTGATCCTCCTGGGTGCTCCCTTGTGTGGTATTGACTGTTCTCCATCCTCCTCTGTGGAATATCAACTCACTGAGACTTTGTCGCTTGTTACAATGAATTCTCTCTATATCTTCCTGCCCCCTCCACGGGACCTTTGACACCTCTGTAATGTTCCTCACTGGTTGGGTGAATGTATAAGTTATCAACCAAACAAGGACAATTTTGGAATGAAAGGAGGTGCTATTATTCCCTAAACTGTGACTATAGGCATACTCCATAATCGTGTCTGGAAAGCTGGATGTATGGTCACAGGGCCGAGGGATATTCCTTTGGGAGGGCACTGGCCCCATTCACCCAAGTTTCCTCCCATCTACCTGATTTTCCATCTCAATGGGTTTCTTGCAAGTGGCTGACTCATAGGTCATAGATTCATGTTAATTTTGATTAAAAAGACTGGGTCTTAGATGTCCTGGGTTTTTTGTTCTTTGTGTGTGTGTGTGTGGGTGGGTGGGTGTGTGTTCAAGTCATTCTTTTCATGTTAAGATGTTGAGGATCAAATTTAATTTCATCCCACAGTCCTCATGTTATTCAATATGATAATGCCTTGAATTAATGCCTAAAGGTACTTCATTCTAATTTTTCTACACATAAAATAAATAGGATCTAGCCTACTGTAAAAAAAAATGCAAAGCATCTGAATTTCTTTTTCCTAAGTTATTGTTATTTGGTAACAAGAGTGGAGTGGGAATGGGAGGGGAAAGAAAAAAACCGTGGGAGTAGAGTACATATTCTCATGGAGTCTTTTTGGGAACACAGTGGAAGAATTTACAGAACATAGCAAGCAAGCTGGAATTCCGCCAATCTGCATGGCTCTCTCTTTATATCGCTGGGAAAGTGTCCACTTTGAATGCAAGTGCCTGGTATGCTGACTTTTCTCGCTGCTGTGGGATATAGGAAATGTGCTTTGTTTGTCATTTTCAAAAATCCCAAATTCTCTGACCTTGAGACTTTCTGAACAATGATCTAAAAAAAAAAAAATAAGGGTTGAGAACTCCCAGGTCCTCCAGAATCACTTGCTGGGCCCTTTCAGGGCTATCACGCCCTTTTTCCTGTCTGGGAAACCAGGCAGCTAATGTTAGTGGCTCTTACAGATTTTTGGGTAGGACCAGTAGTATTAAAAAAATCCTTTCCTTCTTTTTGCCAGGCTTCTAGACAATTTGAAAGTTTAGATGTTTTTATTTTTTTAAAAAGCCAATGACTTTTCATTGTTCCGAGTTTTCTTAAGGACAGCTCACCCAGGATCTAGTCAAGTTCATAAATGATAAAATCCATTCCTTTGGCAATGTAATGTGTGCTCGCTCATGGGATGCGGGATATGGGGTTGAAAATGAAACTAGATGAAAGTCCAAGATATCAGCTGTTACTTTTCCGGCTTCTGAAAAGCCAAGGGCTTCAGAACCTAGAGACGTAGAACGTACCAGTCTGAGTCCCTGGAAACTCTGAGCAATGTTTTCTCACTCACGAGATAGGCACTCTTGTTTCCACAATATGTGAGCTATGATAACAGATAAGGTTTATTCACTTCACGCCGCAGAGCACGCATCGAGTTAATGGGTTTTTTTTTAATATCCTCTCATTTAAACCCCACAAAAACTCTATGAGGAAGGTAGAGTGCTAGTCTCCTTATTACATGGATGAGGAAATAGAGACTTAGATGAAGCATTTTGCCCAAAGGCCCAATTAAATAATTGGCACCAGCAGTAACTGATCCCTGTCTGTTGGACTCTGGAGCCCTGCTTTTCACTGATGGCTCTGCCAGGAGGTGAGGAGAGGCAACGTCACCCTAACTCACACCTGCTGCAAGTACTTTGGCCAAGGCGCTGGGGGACTGTGCCTTAAAGAGGGCCGAGCAACACACCTTCCATTGCTTCTGCTTGTGGCGTCTCTGGACTTGTTAGCCCCCTGAAGGAAGTTTACTCTAAGAAATATCATGTAGTACAATAAGATGAATTTTCCTCTCTTTGGGGGGAGTTTTGGTTGGGTATCAAGTTGGTGGTGAAGGGGTGTGGGTGACCTTTTCTTCAGCAGCAGTGGGCCGTGGAGAATTTTTTTCTGGTATGGTTGATAGTGGCCCCTTCCTCTTTTCTGGAAAAACTCAACTGGGTCTATTCAGATTAGGAAAAGTCTCGGGAGAGCCAAGAGAATCTCCTGTACTGCAAGAATCAGATACTTAAATACCTCAAGAAAGTAAAAAATGGCTGCCTTATTTGTTGAAAGAAGATATTAAATAGAAGGTATCCAGAACATCAGGTTGGCAGATTTTTAAGAAGGGAATGATTTGTCTCTGAGCCATTGCTACTGAGGTTAAGTCACTCACTCCTGTCCAGGCAGGGTGAATACTTGAAGTGATTAATTCTGATTATAGTATTAAAACCATTTTATTTTTAAAGAATATTTTGTGATATTTTCTACATTTGGCATGTGTTACTTCTGTGATTATTACAATATAAATATTAAAGATGTCCATATTCATGGGACTCCAACCTAAAACCTCTTTTCCATGGATTGGAAGTGGTGTGTATGTGTGAGTGTGTACACCTGATAATGAGACCTCAAATTGGGACTGTCATCTATAAATGTTTCATTCACTCGTAGAGTGAGTTTTCTATAAGACTCACGACTTCTAAGACAGGGACCACTGTTTCCTTGCTCCCATTAGCTGAGAAGCATATTTTCTTTTTATATAGATTGAATAGGTAATATATCCACCTCATTCGACATTCAGAAGGTACAAGAAGTTCCCTTCCTGGAAACAAACAATGTTATCAGTTTCTTGTGTGTTTTTGCAGAGATTTTTCTTGTTAATGTAAGCAAGCACCCACACATGGATGCAGCAATTTGGGGCCAAAAGGAAAATAAAACAAAGCTTGGAGACGAAGTGCATTTTGACTTCTCTACTTGGACAGAGCTAGCCACACTGTTATTATTCTTTTTCTTTGTGACTAGGATTTGCGCCTTCTCACTCAGATTCTAATCTCTACTAGTTTTTCCTTCCTCCGTCTTCTGCTCAGAGAGAAAAAGCCACTCCTATTTATTTCTGATTCTCAAACACCCATTTCTTCTTCCCTTCCCCCGCCCCACCTCAATTTAATATCAGATAGTAGAATGGTACTTTCAAACTAGAGGCAAAGAGAAAAGGAGGTGGCTGGTCAACCCTACCCCCAGCAAGCTGGCCCCAGATGCTTCCCAAGGGGCATTCTGTCAGCTCACAGAGCGTGGAAGGCAAGTGTCCTTCAAGGGGGTGACCTTGTGGCCTGTCTCCCTTCTCCTTCTGTTGGGACCCCAGCCTTCCCCTTTCATGTCCACGGCCCATAGGCAACGACATCATAGGTTTCCTGTGTGCCCTTGAACATGGTCATCCTTTCACTCTTGGAAAAGCTGTTCTGTCACCAGCACAGGCAATCTGAAGTAAAAACCAGTTGCTGAGCGATCTGTCTGTTATTAATTTGTAGTATTATTTGCGACAGCAGGAATCACACAGTTACAACTTCTTTCAAAAACCAATTCACCCTCTTCTCCCACTGCAGCTCAGTTTGAGTCAGAATTAAATGCTGTTCCTCCTACCAGGTTTCCCAGGGCACTGAATCACAGGCTGTCATGAGGAGAAAGAGGCCCCAGTGACGGCTGGGTCTGGCCCCCTCAGTTTACAGGCCCACGTTACTCTTACTGATCTGATTTGAGACTTTGGGGCCTCTGTATCACTCACTGTCAGGAAACCTATTTGGTTTTGCCTGAAAGAAAAAGTCCCATGCACAAGGTCATCTGTCTGTCCCCGACGGGGTTTGTCATAAGGCTTCAAACACAGTGACTCATAGTCACAGGTCGGAAGGAGCCTACCCGCTCTCATTTATTAAAAGTGAGCTCCCACCTAGGGGGGCTGACTGCCTCTTGTAAATCACATCCCCCGAGTGGAGCACTGATGAAATCATTTTTAGTGACACGGTCTCTAAAATAGCACAGGCTTGCTGTTTTTGTGTTTCTTTGGGGGTTTGTTTCTTTGTTTTGGTTCACAGCTGCTCCTTTGCTGAATTTTCAACCCTCAGATGAAGTATAGAACTATCGGATATTGGTGAAAATTTGCATTCTTCCCTCTCCTCTTGGAAATGGGCTAGATCTGGAGATGGTGGAGTAGAAGGGTGCCCTTAGTGGGGAGCAGGGATAGGGCGACGCCAGTGTGTGGCCTATGAGTCACCCTGTCTTTTCCTCTTCTCTGGTAACTATGCCTGAGGTGGACAGAGTGTTCTAGACAGATCAGCTGGTGATGTCCTGCCATGAAGGGGCCAGCTGACCTCTCCAGCAGTGCCTCAGAGGCAAATGCCCCAGCCAGGATCTGGGCTCCCAGTGGGAGTTTCAGAATCCAGATATTCTGATCAGGCAAAGAGGAACAAAATAATCATAATGATTAAACTCTCAAAAGGAGATTATCAACTTAGAATAAGAGATATAGCCACAAATGGACCAGAGGAGACTTTACTGGCCAGCTCATCTTGTCTGTGTAGACTTATGTGTGTGCAAAGCCAGTTGCAATTTTAGGAAGGGCCTTAGGAAAGGAAGAGTCAGAGAAAAAGGAGGTGAATTTAAAATATACCCAGTTTATTTACCCTTCATCGTTTCCGTGTGTGTGTGTTTGTATGTGTAGCAGACTTGCTAAAGTAATACCCAAACCATAGAAGCTTTATAGGTTAGCTGTTGTCTTTCTTTTTAATTACTATTTATTATTATTCTCAGATTAATATAAAAGTCCATACAATTAGGTTACATCGTTTGTATTTGTTAGGTAAAGTCCAAGTTGTAGTTGAGCCCCTAACCCAGGAGGTGTGCCGTGTACCCTTACCTTGTGCCTGCTCAGTGAGAGCTTATCATTTCACCTTCCTCCTGTCCTGTCCACTTTCCCCCTTCTTGAATTTAATTGTGTTTTTCTGTCCTGTGGGCACATCACTGTTCATCTACTGGTTTCATATTAGTATTAAGTACACTGGATTGGTTTTCCAGTCTTGTGATACTTTATGTGAGAGGATGTCTTCTTTTTTAATAATAATAAACATGCAAATGCTAAAAAAGTCAAATAGAACATAAGGTACACAGTGAAAACTGAATCATTCTCCCGCCTTTGTCTCTAGGTGTCCAACTCCTATCCACAGTTACCCATTTCTCATACTTCCTTCCAGAGATGTTCTAGATGTGTAGAAACATACACGTGGTCAATTTCTTCCACTTGCATTTTATGTGTGTAAATAGTATCATTCTGCGTGTGCTGTTATAGGTCTTGCTTTTTTCACTTAACATTCCATCTTGATCGTCTTTCCAAGCTGTCTTATTTTTCCATTGTAGAGATACACCATAATCTGATGGGCATAGCTCTTGCTTACAATCTTTTGTTGTTACAAAAACTGCTGAAATGAATAAGATGATGTCAGGTGTGGGGACCAGACGTCAGGTGCGTGTTCCTAGGTTCTTGGTTCAGAGCACTAAAGAGTGGCTACTGGGTTCGAATTGACGGAATGAATGAGCAGACACAGCAGATAGAAGCAGGCACAGGGCCAAAGTTTATTAAAGCATAGCACGTTAAAGGCAGAGCACAGAAAGGATAGCACACTCTCAGAGCCAGTAGAGAGCAGACTGTTCCAATAAGGAACAACAGCCCCCTAACCCCGAATTACTGTCTATACTTTCACGATAATCCCTAATAATACACTAAGCTGGGGTTGGAATATTCATGAATTTTCTGGGAAAAGGATGGAGAGTTCCCAGAACTGGGAACAGCTTCTCTTTCCTGACCCTCCAAAGGTTGCTATGGCATTTGTAAATTGTCATGCGCCAGTGGGTGGGATTTTTACTATGTTAATGAGAGTGGTTCATTAGGGACACTGCCACTTTGCTTGTATGTGTGCTCCGAAGACCCCTTTTTGTTGCCTTGATCATATCTCCACTTCATGGTTTCTCTGCCCCTTTCTGGCTTTTTAGTCCTTGGAGACACCCAATCATGGACCAACCATATGTTCAGTCCTTGGAGACCCCCTGGACAAGGCATCTGTTTCTTCTCAGAAGGCCCCGCTAGTCAATTTTTTCCCTCCAGTAGACAAAGCATCTTCTGATGCCATCTGCTCCTCTTCCTGCCTCCTTCTCCCTACCTAATAATGATGGAAGGGATATTTTTAGGATGAAGTGCTCTAGTAAAATACTCATCTCCTACAATGGACTTGAACTCTCTTGTGAATAGGATGGTCTTGTTAACCAGGCCCAGTGGCTTTCTTTCTAGACACTGAAAAACACCAACAAAGTCTGGCCCCTCTTTTATCCTCTCCACCCCATCTCCGCCCCAGTCAGTTTTTGCGTTCACCATTTTCCTTCCTTATGGGTACAATGTAGTTAATTAGATTTTGTCTTTTTGGTCCCATGTTTTAGTAAGAGCCTGAGACCATATCTAAATTATCTTTTTTTTTTTTTTAATTTTTTATTTTTCTGGACACTATGTGGCCCTTGGTAGAATGCTGTGGCGTCACAGATCACAGCAACCTCAAACTCTTGGGCTTAAGCAATTCACTTGCCTCAGCCTCTAAAGTAGCTGGGACTGTAGGCACCCGCCACATCGGCTATTTGTTGTTGTTATTGTTGTTTTAGCTGGCTGGGGCCAGGTTTGAACCTGCCAGCCTCGGTGTGTGTGGCCGGTACCCTACCCACTGAGCTACGGGCACCATCCCATATCTCAATTATCAAAGCTAAACTTTAGCTTTCCCAAAGCTTCTCAGCTATATCATTACAGAAAATTGTGTTGCTTTTAGGGATGTAGTATGTGTGTGCATGCGTGTACACAGGTGTGTTTAACAGATTTAACCCTCAAACGTTTACTTCATTCTGAAGACCAGAGGTCTGTACGCCTTCAGATTAATTTCTGTTGTTACGTTGAATTTAGATGCCTTACTTTTGTACCTGTGACATAGGTTAGTAATTGGGAAAATTTGAGTAGATCTCATCTCCCGTTGTTTTTTTTTTTTTTCCTAAGATTGGTCAGTGGCCATTGGTCCAAGGTAGGCTAGAACTTTTGTTTCAACATTATTCTCTTTGTGATATGTGTGTGCACACATGTTGCTGTGTGTACATATCAAACTTGTTGAGGTTTTGAGAAGGTGGGCTTACATCGTCGCAATGCAAATAACTCAGGAATGAAAATTAAACACCTGTGTTTTTAGAAGTCCCCCTGGCAGGTTGCCACCAGAAATTCTTTACCAGCCACATTTCTACAGACTCTGTAGCTCATTTCAGACCTACATTGCTTTCCTCTGTTGTATTTTAGCCTTGTAGTTCAAATGGCATAGACAGTCTTTGGTGTCTGACCCTAACACAACTGCCTTCTTCTTGTCTTTCAAAAAGATTTTTATGAAGAGTATAAATCTCTGAGTTTTCGATACCCTAAAGAGTCTAAGAGTGGCACTGAATGCATGACAATGGACTGTTTTCTACCAGTGCCTCATTGGTAGACACTTGGCTCTCAAGGGCTGAGCCACTGAAAATAAAATCCAATAGGGTAAGATAATTTATTCACAGGTAGACATCCAAGTGTATAACAGCCCTAGTGCATTGAAAATGTATTGCTCGTTCATGTGATGAGTGGGTGACTGAACAGCTCAGTGGGTGCTCAAACAGCTACCTAAACCTCTACATAATAATTTTGGGACCCAGGCTTTGCTGGCTCTGATAGCCTTGACTTATGACTTCCAAGATCACCCTAGAGGTTACCTCCCCTCTATACAGTTGGAAGGAGAAAAAAAAAAAAAAGATCACAGAGAAGTGTTGCATGGCAAGGTTTTAGGGGTCAGAGCTGAAAGTGGTGCAAATCACTTCTGCTCACATTCCCCTAGCAGGCTTCCTGCAAGGGAGCCTGGGAAGCAGAGTCAGGCACCTACTTTGTGCCAACACCTCTATGCTATGGAAGGGGGAGTCAGGATATTTGTTGGATGCATAGATTTCTTTCTCTTACCATGTTTTTGTGTATCACCTTTGAACACATACCTAGGAGGTACTGTGCTGTGTATATATGCACTAATTCTCAGAGGTTGCTATTTGTTACAGATATTATTAACTTTATACATGGAAAAATTAAAGTTCAGAGGTTAATTCACTTGCCCAAGATCCGATATTTTGTGCATTGTAGAAGTGAAGTTAAAATCCTGGTCTATCTCATTCTAAAACCTAGTGCTCTTAATTTTTATGTGATATTGCCTAGGTAGAACTGGCAGGTTTGAGCCTTGGATAGTTAAAATTGAAAACAGGGACAAGCCTCTAATGTTTCCCTTTAGTTTTCCCTAGTAGCACCCAGGAGGAGGCCCAAAGTTCTGAGTAATCCCAATGGTTTTCACACCAGCCCTCACTTCTTCTGCCTTCATTGTCTGGCATCTAGATTTGTTTCAATCATTCGTAAGGATTCGATTATCATTCACGTAGGAAGGAATCTCAGATATTTGTGTTTAGTCCAAACATTTCATTTCCGTGTAGACTCATAGTTCTATGGGCCCCGTCAGTTTCACATATCCCCCAATTAAAGGCATTGTCTTCACACCCAAAGACAGGCCCATTCCTCAGTTTTGTTTATCAACAGCTCTCTGGCTTTGATTAACTTCCCAAGGCGTGGGCGCCAGACATTTGTTCCTCCATTACTGCTCACCTCTTAAGAGTAAGTAGATTCACAGCTACTTTGCATGTTTTCTAGACATTCCAAATGTCATCTCCATCCCTTGTACGGTTGAGGGACTATTTTGAGATGGTAATGAAGATTATCTCAGGAAAAGATCCTCTATGTTCAGGCCATTTCACTTTCTGTTTGACACTGAGGATGTTGGTGAGAACGTCCAACTCACACTAATCCTTAGGCCCTCGGGCATGACCTGAATCACACCTACCCACTCATGGAGACACATTTACACACATGAACATAAGCATATGGGGGCAATAGGAGCGGTTCTATTATCTTAAGTCTTTCTGTCCAATCCATCCTCTGGGGACATCTTTTCTCTTTCCCACTTTCTGCATCTTTGAGCTGATTTTAATGCAGAAAAGACCCTAACACATCACAGTTCTCCCTCTACTGAGTGGTTGTGGAAAGATGTAGCTGGTCCTTCCAGCTTATGAAAGCACAGGGGCCTCTCCAAGATGGTCTGTCTCCAACAAAACCCAGGTTAATTTTTATAGACCTTGGAGTTTATAGTTAGAAGGGAGCTGGAAGATAAATTGGCACTGATGAGTCAATTAAAACACACACACACACAAAAACACTCAGACATCCCAGGATAACGTGAAAATGGCAATTGATGATCAGAGAATTAAAAGTTCTTCTTTTCTGCTGTCTTTTATTCTTTGCCAAAAATAATTTGTTATGAAGTGTGAAAAAAATATTTATGGCTGTTGTGTGGTTTTCTGCTCTCCTATGCTGGGTACTATCGTGCTAATTTTTCCAGAAATCTTGTAAGGTAGGTGTTGTGTGAATCCTACAAGGGAAGGAACTGACCTCAGAGAGGCCGACTGTCAAGTCAAATTACTTAAATGAAGATTTGTTTTTCCCTCCGCATTTTTGTAGGCGTAGCCACAGACCTATGGCAAAGGACTATGCCTGCCTTATACACTTCTGTGTATCCAGAGCACGCGTGAGTCTTGGTGCCAAGTAGGAGCTCAGTATATGCTGGTTGAATAAAGGAATGAATGAAACTGGAAAGTGATTACAACAATGGTCTCCTCCACCTAGCAGTGGTGTAAATTGGGATGGGCCAGGTTACAACTTGGTACCAAATAACCCCCAAGTGTCAGCAGTTCAAAACTGTGTCTTGTTCTCAATTGATGCCATTATAGATCGTTAGGAGACTCCACGTCACACACTAAGGACCCAGGCTACCTGGGCTGCTCCTATCTTGATGTTATTGCTTGTGCTATAATTAAATCATTTAAACCGGAAGTGACCCACATCTCTTTTGCTCCTAATCCATCGGCTGGAACTACTCACTTGGCCCCTCAGAGCTACAAGGGAGCCAGGAAGGGCAATCCTATCATGTGCCTGAGAAAGGGTAACTCTAGTTTACTTGGCAAACAGCAGTAATGACCTTCAGAGGACATAGGGGTTGAACGAAATGATGTATATTACAATGCTTTTTATCGCGAGAGGCAGGTGGTTACTGGTGATTGTTAGGCTCCACGTGGCCTCGAGTCATTGTGTTTGCTCCTACACCAGGCTTCTCAACAGAAATTCATTTGGGGCACTGAGAGAAAAGCCCTGGGGACCCTGTCAGAAGGAATATCATGTCTAATCCTGATTCTTTTACAAATGTCAGGATGGTTTCCTGTCCAGATGCAATTTCTGAGCCCGCCAGTCATGGAGGATTCACAGCCATGTAAAGACTGGTTTGAAGGTTGTTCTCTGAGAAAGAGGATGGATGCTTATACAGTTTTATCACCTGGTAGGCAGGGACTTATCCTAATTTTTAAATGGTGAGTGATATTGTCCTAATCCCTTTCTTTGCCAAAAAGCACCACAGGCTCATCTGGTTTGGAGGGTTGAACGACAGCGCTTGGGGACCAGGTAGTGGAGTTTAGAGGTCCACTGGGATGATGATTGGGGCGGGTTTCAGTCTCAGTCCGTCATCTTTGTGGGCCAGTGGTGAAGCTCAGGTGGAATTGAGCAGATGAGGCTCCTGCCCATCCTTTTTGACAGATGAGTGTTTCTGAAAAACAAACCAAATTGATTCTGTAAGTTCACATCAAGTTCATACACACATACCCCTTCAATACACACGGAAATTATTTTCTGTCATTGTATAATTAGAGCATTAGAAGTCATTGTGCCACTAGATAAAAGTCAATTTAATCCCCTTTATCAAAGACAATAACCAAGCTCAGTACTCATAGCTCAGTGGTTATGGCGCCAGCCACATGCACTGATGGATTCAAACCCAGCCCAGGCCAGCTAAACAACAATGACAACTGCAACAACAATAACAACAAAAATAGCTGGGCACTGTGGCAGGCACCTGTAGTCCCAGCTCCTTGGGAGGCTGAGGCAAGAGTATCGCTTCAGTCCAAGAGTTTGAGGTTGCTGTGATCTGTGAAGCCATGGCACTCTACCAAGGGTGACAAAGTGAGGCTCTGTCTCAAAAAAAAAAAAAAAAACCCTAAAACAAACAACAACAAAAAACAATACACAGACAGGAACACCCAATTCGTGTCTTAGTTCTCTGAACCCCAGGGAGGTGCCTACCTTGGGTTGAAAGATAAGTGAAGAAAATCAAATTTACCAATAACCTAGTTCCTCTAAATGTTTATCGTGGCGTGTCTGGAAGTGTCAAGGGAATTTCTCTCTTTCAGGCATCTCATAGAGATTTGTGGGGTGGGGGCACAGGGGGTGGTTGTGGGGTGGGATCATTAGAAATGGTGCTGGATGCCTGTAGACAAGGATCATGTGGGGCGGCTACGTTGGTTTTCCCCTTTGTGTATCACCTCTATGTGGTCAGGAGCACAGCTTATCAGACACCTTGCGTGGACTCAGGGGACGTGGGAGCTATTTCTGACTTCCTTATCTACATGCTGAGAGATGGAGAGATCAACTATCTTTAGAAAGTCTAATGGAACAGTAGCCCGGACTTTGGAGTGAGGCAGGCCCACTTACTACCTGTGTGACCTTCGTGAAGTTGCTTGATTAAATGTCTTTGAGAACTCAGTTTCAGAATTTAGAAAGTAAGGATGATAGTAGTACTCACTTCTAAGGGAATGTATATGAGGATAAAATAAAATTATATATGTAAGGCTCAGTACCTAGCACCTAGCAAGACCTCACTAAATATTTTAAAAATTTCTAGGTGGGCTGAGGGTGAAGGCGCCCCACTGTGATATCAAGCTGTTGGCTTTTTGGCATTTGTATAGGGTGACTGGATGCGTCATTAGTGCCAAATAATCAAACATTTATTTTTGGGTATCTGAGCTTATACGTGGTGTTGGGAGAAATGGGACCAGTCTCCGTGCTAGGTGCTGTACAAAGACAACATGATCACATCTCAAACCTTGTCCAAACAGGACAGCTGGTGACACTTACCTACATTGTGAGAAGTCAGGACTGTGCTTCTCTTGTGCGGGGTAGGGACTGTGAGGGTCACACAGGACACCTGTGACGCCCTGGTGATGTTCTCTTTCTTGATCAGGGACCAACTACACAGATGTTTTATTTTTGAAAAATTCACTGAGCTGTACGCCTTCTGATAGGTGCATTTTCCTCTATTGATATTATGTTTCAATACAAAGTTAAAACTATATATGTTTGCAAGGAAATGGAGTCCATCTATAATCTCTGTCTCCCCCTCTCTTTCTCCAATAATGTCCTATTTAATATAAATTAGAAGGAAAGTGAAACCTTTCAGACATTTGAATTTTGTGTCCCTCTATCTTATTCTGTTATAAATTTAAATTTCACTTCTTGTCTGAAATTTTTATTTCTTCTGCTATTTTTCTTTTCACATGACTTTTGCCTAGTAATGCTTTGCCTACCCCCGTTGCAATGTAAATTTCAAATAATAATGATAATTGTAGTGGTAAGTCAATGAAATAACTATGTGCACTACTCCTCTTTGGAATTAGAATATTAAGAATTTATGTGAAGCCCTCTGTATATTCCTTTCTGATCTAATCTTTACTCCTCATGCTTTTTTTTATATGTATATATTGCTAAATAATGCAAACTCTGACTTAGGATGCTTCAACTTAGGATGTTTCAACTTTGGCATAGTGCAAAAAGCTGTACATGCTCAGTGGAAGGTGGTACGATACCCTCAGATGCTAGGCAGGAGCAGAGAGCCACAGCTCCCAGTCAGCCGCCACAGGCATGGAAGAGTGGACAACTGGTCACCCAATCCCCAGGCTATGGACCTGAATTGGTCTGTGGCCTATTAGGAACCAGGCCACCCAGCAGGAGGTGAGCAAGAGAAGCTTGCTCAGCAGGTGAGCAAGAGAAACTTCATCTGTGTTTACAGCCGCTCCTCATCACTCGCATCACCACCTGAGCTCCACCTCCTGTCAGATCAACAGTGGGATTAGATTCTCATAGGAGCATAAACCCTTCTGTAAACTGTGCGGGCAAGGGATCATTGTCTAATGCCTGAGCTGATGATCTGAGCTGGAGGTATAATGTGCTTGAATCATCCCAAAAGCATTGCTTCCCACTGTCCATACAAACACATCTCCCATGAAACCAGTCCCTGGTGCCAAACAGGTTGGAGACAACTGCTCTATAGATGCATTTGCCCAACTGTGGGCTACTGTAAGTGTTCTGAGCACATTTAAGGTAGGCTAGGCTGAGCTATAATGTTTGATAGGCTAAGTGTACTAAATGCATTTTGACTTACGATATTTTCAACTTACATGGGTTTATCAGCATGTAACCCTATTGTAAATTAAGGAACATCTATATCTTTCTTAGATTTTCCCCTGGTTTAAAGTTACATGGTTCAACTGTACTAGATACAGTAATCTCCCCACCCCTTAGCCGAGGTTTCACTTTCTGTGGTTTCAGTTACCTGTGGTCTACGGTGATCCAGAAATATCACAGACAATAAGATATTTTGAGAGACAGAAAGAACATTCACATAACTTTTATTACAGTATATTGTTATAATTATTCTATGATATCGTTGGTTATTGTTGTTAACTTCTTACCTTCATGCCTAATTTATAAATTAAGCTTTGTTAGAGGTATGTAAGTATAGGAAAAAACAGAGTATATATAGGGTTCAGTGCTATCCATCAGTTTTGGGAACCCACTGGTATCTTGGAATACCATATTTTGATGTGTAAAACTTGCTCCCATACACAGATGACACCCACATTTTTGGCCCCAAATTTGAAGAAAACATCTTTCAAGAAAGTGGCTGCGTTGCCGGTGTAAGAGACACGTCTGAGGAGGGCTAACGCTCCCTGGTAAATGCACAGATCACACGGCCCTCCTGCAGCCACCAGCTCTGTGAAGGCTGCTCTTTTCTTCCCATCACGTCTGGGGCTCTGGCTGAGATGACCACATGCTTGGCTGGCGGGGCAAGAGCTTCTGAGGCTGCTCAGCTCATAGCAGCCATGTGGTTCCTGGGGTCTGTCTGCTTGGAGGTCTAGGACTCTCCCCTGGGCCCTCGCCCTGCATGGCCTTTGGCCTGCCTCACCAGCCTCTGTTCCTCATTCCCTCTCCCCTGATTGTGGTGCCTGGCAGAGGCTGCTCTGACCTGCTCCCCCCGGATCCCAGATCCTCCTGAACTGGCAGGCCCAGGCAGGAGAGTGTGGTGGCCCTCGGAGGCTCACCAGGCTCCCCTAGCTTCTGAGCTGTACTACCCACATATCATGCATGTCCTTATTTTTCACTCAAAAATTTTTGGGACAAGTGGATTAGTCAAAAAGTTCTTGGATAGGACACAAAAGTACAAAGCATGAAAGAAAGAAATTAATAAATTTAACTTCATCAATATTAAAAACTGCTTTGCAAAAGACACTTTTAAAAAAACATAAAAAGCCACAATCTGGGCACAATTATTTGCAGGCCATGTGGATGTCTGATAAAGGACTTGTATTCAGAATGCATGAAAACTTTTTTGCAGTTCAACAATAAGAAAACACACAACCCCATTAACAAATGGAGAGCAGATTTAACAAACCCTTCACTATGGCAAATAAACGTATGAAAAGGGGCTGAATACTATTGGGTAGTAGGGAAATGCAAATTACCCACCAGAATGGCTAAAATTCTAGAGAAAGATTGATTTTGCCAAGTACTGGCAAAGACATGGATTAATCAGAACTCTTGTGCTTTGCTGGTGGGAATACAAAATGAGGCAGCCACTTTGAGGAAACAGTTTGGCAATTTCTTTGAAATTAAATGTTCACTTACCATATGACTTAGCAGTCTCACTTCTAAGTATTTACCAAGAGAAATGGCAACATATGCCTATTAGAAGACCTGTATGAAAATGTTCTTCTTTTTTTTTTTTTTTAGAATATGTATTTTTAGTTATTTATTTATTTATTTATTTTTATTAAGTCATTTGTACATAGATCATGAATACATTTATGCCATTATGGGATTCAATGTGTTGATTATTTGTACAAATTGGAGTGCTTACATCCTACTAATCAACATAGCCTTCACCTCTTTTACCCAATTACAGCAC
>CAUYRH010016570.1:0-13689 GCA_963574655.1 Perodicticus potto | reverse complement strand
AATTTGTCACTCAAGCGGCCCCAGACATTCAAAGAAAACTCCAGAAATTGGCTCTAGGCCCAGATCATAACCTGGAGAATCTTCTTAAGCCACTATGGTCTTTTATAATGGAGATTAGGAGAAAAGGGAGGAAAAAGAGAGAAGGGATCAAAAAAGAATGACACCCTAATAATGGCACTCAGACAAATGAGTACCTTTCAGGGGCAAGGGAAGCCACAGGTGCTAGGGACAAGTGCTTCCAACGTGGTCAGACTGGCCACTTCAGAAAGGACTGTCCCTAGCAGTACCTCCAGCTGTGCAAGCCACCTGGCTCCTGTCCAGAATGTAAGGGTGACCACTGGAGGGTGGCCTGTCCCCAGAGGCAAAAGCCTCCTGGGACAGTGATCCCATCAGCACCCAAACTGGGCTTAGGGTGCCCAGGGCAGATTCTCATGGCTCCAGCTTGTGTCATCACCCCTCAGGAGCCCCAGGTTTGCCTTATAGTGGAGGGCCAGGAGATAGAATTTCTTCTGGACACTGGAGCAACCTTTTCTGTACTTCTCTCTTACTCTGGCCTTTTATCCCCCAAATTCATAACTGTACAGGGAGTGTCTGGAAAGCCAGTTACCAAATTTTTCTCTCAGCCTTTAAGCTGCATTTGGGATGACTGGATGTTCTTTCATGCCTTCCTAATCATGCCTGAAAGTCCTGCTCCCTTTTTGGGGAAGGACATACTAACTAAAGCAGGAACAACCACTTATATGAATATGGGACAGGAACCTTTATTATGTCTTTCCTTATTAGAGACAGAAATTAACCCAGAAGTGTAGACTGCTGAGGGACAGGTGGGAAGAGCAAGATATGCTCAACCAGTCCAAATTAAGTTAAAGAATCCCATCATCCATCCCAATCAAAAACAATATCCTCTAAAAACAGACGTTAAGAATGGACCAATACCCATAATACAGAATCTAAAGCAACAGAAATTAGTAATATTTTGTAACAGTCCATGTAACACTCCTATTCTAGGAGTGCCAAAGCCAAACGGAACCTGGAGGCTAGTCCAAGACCTCCACATTATAAAGGAAGCAGTCATTCCTCTCCATCCTGTAGTTCCCAAACCATATACCTTATTGTCTTCTATCCCTGAAAAGTTGCCTATTTCACAGTCTTAGACTTGAAAGATGCCTTCTTTTTCTTTCCACTTCGTGAAAATTCCCAATACCTTTTTGCTTTTGAAGACTCCTCTGACTCCAACACCCAGCTTACTCAGACTGTGTTACCCCAGGGATTTAGGGACAGCCCTCACTTGTTAGGACAAACCTTAGCTAAAGATTTGAGTCATTTTTTGTATTCTACAGTGACTCTTATTCAGTATGTAGATTGACATTCTTTGGGGAACATCAGATGCAGAGGAATGCCACAAAGCTACAGGAGCTCTCTTAAACTTCCTATCTGATTGTGGGTACAAAGTTTCCAAGGCTAAAGCCCAATTATGTGTCCAGGAAGTTCACTATTTGGGTCTCCAGCTTTCACAGGGGAAGAGAGCCTTGGGCAAAGAAAGAATAGAACAAATATTGGCTCACCCTAAACCTCGAACTCTCAGACAAATTTGAGGCTTCTTAAGAATTACAGGCTTTTGCAGACTCTGGATTCCTGGATAGAGTGAAATAGCTAAACCTCTCTATTCTTGAATTAAAAACGCTCAAAAAAGAGGGCCTACTCACTTTAGAATGGGAATTGGAAGCAGATAAGGCATTCCAACAGTTAAAAACTGCTCTTTGAGTCTTCTCACTGGACAACAGTTTAATCTGTATATTACAGAATTAACTGGAATTGCCCTGGGTGTTTTGGCCAAATACCTGGGTCCAGTTCTACAACCTTTAGCATATCTTAGTAAAGAAATTGACACTGTGGCTAAGGGATGGCCACACTATCTACAAGTTGTATCAGCTGTTGCCCTCTTAACCCCAGAAGCAACCAAACTAACTTTAGATAAAGATCTAATTACTTATACTACTCATGATATTACTGGACTTTTAAATTTCAAGATCAATCTCTGTCTGTCAGATAACTGCCTTCTTAAATATCAAGTCTTATTACTAGAAGGACCAGTGCTGCAATTACACACCTGTGCTACTTTGAATCCTGCCACTTTCCTCCCTGAATCCCATGAAGAGATAAGGCATAATTGCCAACAGATTATAGCACAGACCTATGTAGCTAGAGAAGACTTACAAGAAACTCCCCTATCTAATCCTGAGATGGTTTTATACACGGATGGAAGTTCTTTCATAGAACATGGAACTCAAAAAGCAGGCTATGCTATAGTAGTTACTCAGTATGCTGTAATGGAAAGTGGTTCTCTCCCTCCAGGAACCAGTGCACAATTAGCTGAGTTAATAACTTAACACATGCTTTAGAAATTGGGAGAAACAAACGAGTCAATATATACACTGACTTAAAACATGTGTTTCTCATTTTACATGCCTATGCTGCTATTTGGAAGGAAAGGCAATATCTCACTTCCAATGGCTATCCCATAAAATATCATCATGAAATTGACAGGTTGTTATAAGTCGTTCATGCTCCACAAGAAGTAGCCGTTATTCATTGTAAGGGACATCAAAAGACCTTAGATGAGATTTCTGAAGGTAACCAACTTGCTCAAAAAGAGGCTAAAATGGCAGCACATAAAGGAATAATTTCCCCTGTAGCACTCCTTATTTGGGAGGGATCACTTGAGAATCATGCACCTCAATATAACCAAAAGGAGAAGGAATGGGCTTTATCCAGAGACCATTCACTACTTCTATCAGGCTGGTTACAAAACAAAATGGACTCTTGTTATTACCTGCTGCAAGCCAATGGAACATACTTAAAACTTTACATCAGTCTTTTCATTTTGGCACCAAAAGTACCTATCAAATGGCTAAGGCTCTCTTTCAAGGCAAAAACTTGTTCACAGCCATAAAACAGCTAACAAGGACTTGTGAGATGTCAGAGAAACTATCCTTTAAATCATCATCTAGCTCCTCGAGGTGTACAGAGACACAGTAGATATCCAGGTGAAGATTGGCAAATGAATTTCATCCACCTCCCTAAAGTACATAGCATACAATATTTACTGGTATTTGTGGCTACTTTTAATAATTGGGTTGAAGCATTCCCTTGTAGGACTGAAAAGGCCCAGGAAGTTGTAAAAGCTTTAGTATATGAGATTATTCCCAGGTTTGTAGTTCCTCAAAGTTTGCAAACTGATAATGGGCCATCCTTCAAGGCAACAGTAACACAAGGAATATCTAAAGTCCTAGGAATAAAATATCACCTGCACTGCTCTTGGAGGCCCCAATCCTCTGGGAGGTTAGAAAAAAATGAATGATAAAATCAAAGGACAGTTATGAAAGCTAACTAAAGAAACTCATCTCCCTTGGACTAAATTACTTTCCATTGTTCTCCTTAAAGTAAGGAATTTACCTCAGAAACTCGGTTGTAGTCCATTCGAATTATTATATGGAAGACCCTTTTTAACTAATGATTTATTACTAGATCTAGAAACTACAGAATTAGTAAAGCATATCACTTCTTTAGCTAAATTTCAACAAATCCTTAAAAACTTCCCAACTACATTTTCACACTGAAGGAGCTATTCTCTCCTGGGGATTAGTCATGATCAAAACTCTTCTCTCTAATTCTCCTTCTCTAACCCCAACTTGGGAAGGCCCCTTTTCTGTTATCTTGTCTTCTTCTACAGCTGTTAAAGTTATGGGAGTCGATTCCTGGATACATCATTCATGAGTAAAATCCTGGAACCCTCTACCTTCAATGGAAGCAGACTGTGAAGAGAATCAACCACAGTCCACCTATACTTGTGAGCCTAAGGAATGTTTGAAGTTATTGTTTAGAAAACAGCAAGAAAGATGTTAATATAATTTTCTTTTAGTGTCACTGAATTAGTGCTTCTAACCTGACACTCTCCTAATTTTTCCTTTTAATACACTAATCAGATTTATATTTTACAGAAATGTCATCAAGCCACACACAATAAAGATGGTTCTTGTTCAAGACCTGATTCTATCACAGACCCCTGTATTGCTCTCCCTCCAGAAAAACCCTAAATGCCCCTTCGATCATTGCCTGAGTTAGCAGGAAGTAGTTAGACGGAGTCTTTGCCCTTTTTCCTAACAGCAGTTAGAGTTTCCACTCGGAGAGGGAGAATTGGAGAGGGAGAATTGATACAGGACAAGTGGTGCCAGGACCTTTCGCCTTAGCCCCGGTGGTGTTGATGCTGCAGTGGCAGGAGGAACCAGTTAGCTGGAAGGGCCAGACACTTGCGGGGGAGACACTGGCGCCTTGCTGTCTCCTCCCCATGCACTTCTGGCTGTCAATTTCATGGATGGCACATTGCTGTCTCCTCATGTGAGTTTCCAGGGCCTGAGAGTAAAATATCTAGCACCTTGCTGTTGATTGGACAACTGGCTGTAACTCATGAAGACCCATGCCCTAAAAGTTAACATGGTGTTCAGACTAAACAACCCTCTGCAATTATATAAATTCCTGATCAGAGAGCCTGAGGACAGACCTCAAAGAGGGAGCAGGAGAGCTTTGTTCCCTCCCTGGGTTCTCTCTGCCAGGAGCTTTGGATTCTTGAGGGTCGTAAGTTTTGTTTCTGTGAATAAACCCTGTCTTACCACTGATCCTTTGGCCCGTGGATTCATTCTTCGAATCTCCAAGACCAAGAACCTGAAACACCTGTTTTAAAAGGATTATAAACTGCAATGGAGGACAAGGTTTTAAAATAATGACCTTTAACAGGGGTGCATTTTATCTGTGCCTAATGATCCTCAAAAATAGAAAAGGTTAAGAAATCTCCCCACCCTTCATATTCCAGAATATACCTTACATCAAGGAACCACCCTGCCCTATTTGACTTAGATATTTGTCTTATTTGTCTCTTGTGACAATGCCAGACATGGACATTTAAATTCCCTTTCTTTGTCTTGCACATGATTAGTTGAACTGCTTGTGTCCATTCATCAATGGGTACAAAATGTTTGTTAATAAAATTTTGATTTAGCTTTTTTCATCATCCAGGCAGCTGAACTCAGGCCTACCTTCAGCCTGAACCAGCATATAGCTCCTCCTAAGAGTCTGTGCTAGGATAAAATTCTCTGATCTGCTAGTACATATTAGATTATGGAATGCTTTTATCCATTCTACTTCCCTGCCACTGGTACTTTCTAGCTTTGATTATTCATCTTTCTCTTTTAAACATCAACAAAACAAAACAAAATTAAAATTACATTTTTTGACAAAATCTTAAGACACTTATAGGTATTATGGTCACAGCCTTCTCCCTATTATAATAATATCTGTCCCCACTTTGCAATATTTTTTACAACTCCTTTTTTGTCTTTTGAATATAATTTTATTTGAAGAGCCAAAACAGAGAAACTATTAAGGAGATCAATATAGGGAACAAATAAGAATGTTTGTTGTAATTAAAATAATATATATACATTAGTTTATTATAATAAAACAGTTTAAAATTTAAAAGCATAAACTACCTTTCTGTACATTTAAGTGGAAATACTACTATCATTTTCTG
Source organism: Perodicticus potto (assembly GCA_963574655.1). NCBI lineage: Eukaryota > Metazoa > Chordata > Mammalia > Primates > Lorisidae > Perodicticus > Perodicticus potto. Next base: position 8,102 of record CAUYRH010016570.1, on the reverse strand, counting down.
AGAAGCATACACATGTAATCCATTCACACGTCTGGTCTTATATGTGCTTTCCAATGCCATAAAAGTGCAAGGAATTTTACCTTATACATTTTGAAGATAGTTTAATCTCCAAGAGCAAATTTGAAATGTATTTACATAAAGAAGAGGTAAAGATTCAGGCATAACATGAAAAATGCTTGCTAAGTGGAATCTCAAATTCAGTGAGTACGTAAAGACTGTAACTGAAAAATCATTCAAGACATAAGTAGTATCTAAATTATAGGGAAATAATTTTGCTTTGATAATTTTTCTATGCTTTCATATAAAACTATGTTATTATATCCACAGTTTTCTTAGCTTTACTCTTATTTTTAAAATGAAAATTTCCCACTACTACCTTAAAAGTAAGGGACATATACAGGTTATTTTACGGCTTTGTTATCTTCAAATTAACAGTCTTCTATCGATGTTTCAATTCTGTCTTTCAGTGAGTTATCCTTTTGGTTATCATGTATATCCAATATAAAAATTAGCTATGTTAACAAAAGAATTAGATTAATACAGTACATTTCTGAATGAGGAGAAAAGAATAGATATGATCAATTTCAACAAAATTTTAACAAATGCCAATAGCTGCATTCATATTATTTAATTTTACTTGGTTCAAGTCAGCAATTAGCATAATACTCAGTTCCAGCAACCACATGTTATAAATTAATTATCACATTGTAATGTGCTAAAGTACTACTTTAAAGAAACAAATAGCAAAGCATAGGTGATCCTTTAGGTAATATAACAATGGATATACAATGGATAAACCTCAGAGAAAACAACAGGCAGTCATATTACTTTTAACTTTCTTACTATTACATGTGAAATAGTCACATGGAAGAGATGCATTATCTGTGGCTCAATAAAAACACATTAAAGTTTACAGTATGATTATTGGGGAGTTGAGTTATACTCTATCAATAATTGATAATTTTCCTTTTATCCCCAAAATGTGTGATTTCTATTTTTTATTATTATTCTACCTGAGTGTTAGGACATGATAGTCTATATTTATCAACATTATAAAATAATCTTATATTCGCTTGTGTCCCATAATTTATTCATCTGCAAATGCTGAAAATATTACTTAGTATTAATGCTTTTGTGAAAACATGTGAAACTAATTCTCCCTGAGTATAAGGTATATGCAAGTAAAAAACTTTTAATGAGAAATTTTACACTTAAATTGATTATTAAATTATTCTCAGCAAGTCCTCACCAGCCCATCAGCTGATGCTGGTTACTAAGCCCTAAATTCATTTCTCTCATTACTTCTCCGTCATGATTTTGTTGTTTCCAAGCTAACAGAGCATAATTGCATTTCCCAGAGAACAAGAATCTTGTTCTAGGGAGGCTTCTACACTTTAGCAAGGCTCATCAGAAAACTAATAATAAATGAAGTATGTACACATAAAAATCTCTAAAGAATTCTGGTAAAGTAGCATGTCTTTACAGCATGCCTGTCTTCAGAGAAGCTTTACGAATGAAGCCAATTGTCGTCCTCACTGGGAGTTCTAGATGACAGAGATCAATGGAAAGGGTAATATTTACTATTTCACAACTTAAAGACTACATGGTAAATTTACTGACAGAAAGCTTTAATTATTTTTCCTGCTTTATAATTGTATGATTTATTCATGTTTCCTCTGTAGCTGACAAGTTGGAGTCAAAAAACAAGCAGAATGGCAGCATTTACTGAAGGAAAAAATTTAGCTCAAAATCCCAGGGAATATTTTTTGGGATGCAAGACAATGTTTTGCATCCCTTTAGGTATGCACCTGGGTAAAAATGCCAATATTCATCTAATGCACAGAACATGAGCAATGCTATAGCCTTCTATTCTTTTGATTAAATAGAAAATATGTGAAAAGATCTTGACATAATTTATGCAATACTTGTTAAAATTATATAATTTATAATAAATTTATTATATATATGAAGAATCTGTGTATCCTGAATTCAATATTCAGAAAATATCCATTCTAGAAGAAAATACCTATGATTTATATATTACACATCATTTATTGATCATTTTCATATATTTCTTTTATTTTTATAATTTTTTTACAAATAATATCATATACAGTTTAGGAAAGTGAATGAAGAGAATCTAGATGGTATTTTTCTCATACTAAGAAGCAGATTTTTAAAAGCTTAAGAGTGTTATTGGGTGCCATAAATTTTCAGTTTAAGGACCCAGTTGCTTAGAAATCTGGAAGCAGCCTCTGTTAGAGACAGATGAATGCTTTATCAAAGGGAAGGTTCTTGGTATGGAATCTTCCTTTTCTATATTTTTCTAAGAGTCTCTAATAAACCCATCATGAGTCATGAATTAAACTGATGATCTCTTAATTTCATCTTTGTTTTTTTTCCCCCATATACTATTAATAATACTTCACAAAATTTCTCTCGAGCTTCAGAACATCCTTGGAGGTTACTCATCTCCTAATGTATCTTCAATACCTAATACAATACAATTATTTCTAGATGTGCCATATTATTCACTCATTAATATTCATTCACTTGTTCATCTATCCATCCATCAATGAATAATTACTGGTTATCTATTGTGTATCAGGATGTACATTAGACCTTGAGGATTCAAATCAACAGTCACTGAGTTACAAATATCTGACTTAAATGCAACTTGCACTTACAAATGGAGGCTATTATTATATTCCCTGGTGACAAACATCCGACTGATGTACCACTAACACAAACAGAGGTTATTTCAGGTAATATGTAAATGTACCCATTCCAACTACATGCAAATTAAACTTAAGAACAAATCTTCAGAACCTATCTTGATCGTAACCCAGGATTGCCTATTTAAATTAAATTCTGCAACAACCCTGAAGAAAATGATTATGAAATAATTGCTAACAATCTGAAAGTCCTTACTGATTTACTTTTGGAACAGGCAATACCAGTTTAACAAGACTTTTATTAGTCAGCTTCACTGTAATAAGAATTCTTAGTGCTATGTAACAACACTACTACATTACTTATGTTAAAGCCAGTGATTCTGTTCCTGCCTTGTGTTTTGTTCCAATACAGAATTCAATCTGATGAAGAAGTCCTGACTTGGAATATATTTACCTTTAATATAGTGGAAGGTAAATTAAAAGACACCTGGAATAAACACACATGATTTTAAGCTTCTTCTCAGACTGACATAAATTATCTCCTTCCTTGTTTTATTGGCCAGAGAAAGTCAAAAAAGAAAGCCTGACAATAGGGTGAGCATAAAGTCTATGTATTATGTTTGGATAAGCAGTGAAGTACAGATGGACAAATCTCTCCAGCAATGATTAAAGGACTGTGGATAATCATACAATCTCCCATCTTACCTAAAGGCTTGCTATGTGAGCAAGTGATTTATGGGGAAGTAATTTTTTATTCCATTATGGCATTTTGAATTAAGCTATGATCACAAATTATCTTATATATTTTGATCCATTACATTTTATTCCTCAGGTAACTTTTAACCAAATGTCTCAAATCAATATCTCACTTTTGGTAGGAGAAATTTTAAACTATCTAAGTGTGATAGTACTACACAACAGTTTGTATTAAGAAAATTAGCAGAGAAAAATTTGGGGGTATTTTGGCTGGGAAACAAGTCCTATACAAGTATATATAATTCTCTCTATATTAAAAGGATATTTATGCATGCTAAACTATTTGTAGCATGCTGTTATATAAAATATTGCAAGGTTGTATGTCTAATACTTTAAAATGCAAAATATTTACTACATATATATAAACTTCAGGATATGAATAATTTTATTCGGTAAAAATTAGAGTTGCTGTCTCAGAGAAGCTTATCTTCTATATTTCTCTCTGCTAGTTAGAAGCCTAAGGAAGAGAAAAATCATATGAACAGAATGTTTTAGGTGAAATACAGCTGCAGGGTTGAAATTTCATTATGATTCTATTCTATTTCCATCGCCCCACAGGAACACATATACTTAATTCATCTGAGCCCCCTTATTATCTGTGCAACACCTCCAACATCCACATCCAACCCCAAACCATTAGTATGGCCAGTTATAGCATTTACAAAGTGAATCCAGCTTTGAAATAGAACAGTGCTGGCTGCATGCCCCATATGCTCCTAAAACATATGCAGAAAAATTGCACAGCACGATGTTTTTCAAAGGAATAACAATAGTCTCTTTATACACCTAAAATAAGAAATCTATGTTCATGCTGATACGGTTAGGTGGATTCAATTCCCCTTCATAAGGTGATGTATTGATTTAGAGATGAAACACATAACAAGTTACTCACTTGGAAGAAGTCATCTCCACTGCCTGAAATTGTAAAATACCTCATGAAGTTAGAATCTAGTCACTCAAAAACTATTCCAAATTAGCTTAGAATAACTGCAATGTAGAACAAAAGCTATGCTCTTGCCACACTCATTTGACGTTAACCTGTATATGCAGATGCATTTGTTCTCTTCTTTCTTTTTCAAATGTTTGGGCATTGATAAAGTAATATTTTTATCCCTGAATTGAATAAATGTTATATTATAATAATTTACTTTTTCGAGCCCTTTTGTGACTTTATGTTTTGCTTATGTTATTATCTCAGTTTTGAATAGCCTTTTATATTGTCCATTTTACATGATACACTTTAGATTATTTTATGATTTCTGATTTATTGTTTCCCCTTTCTAGATTTCCTCTTTATTTGTACTCCATCTCCTTCATAGGTATCTCTTCTTATATTTGTTCTTTAAAGGGCATTGTATCACACAGCAGTCCCCTCTCCTTTTTTAGTAAGTTTATCTATATTGTAAAACTACTAGGAATAATAAAAGCTCATTTTCATAAAGCACTTTCCTTGAAGGCAAACATTCCAAAGGTAGTGGATTAAGTCACCACTTGTATCCCTACACTATACCAAGAAATCTGCACACAACCATAAATAAACATCTCTTTTGGGAGACTTGAAATTCAATCCAGCCCATATCAGCTATAGACAAATGGGATAGATAGCCCAGAGATCTATCCAATAATCCAAAGAGAACCTTGCAGAGACCAAGAAGAAACCAGACCAATAAGTGCACCTGGTAATAGATCCACCATATGCAAATACTGAAGCTGACCCTCATACTAGCACTCCCCACAGACCAAGGCCCTGGACATAGTTCAAACCACTCTTGGACTAGACAGATCCCATGCCTTTAAGAGCCTCTAGCAATGTGCCTCTCATCTGTGGTCCCATCTGAAAATTCATCACCGCTATGTGACCTGGATCCAAATCCAAACAAATGTGATTCCAGATGGAATACCATATCCATGATGCTAACAAAGAAAGACTATCACTTCCCAAAACCACTCTGTAAAGACTGAAACAAAAGTTTGTGTTGGAGCCACTATGCTGTTGGTGCTGTACATAGGAAACAACCTATGGATGGAAAGTACAAGTACATAGGAAACAACCTATGGATTGAAAGTACAAGCTAGCAAGAAGTGAGATCCACCAGAGGTGCAGAGAAAAGCCTTAAGCAACCTCCGCAATGGCTATCTATTGAGAGGATAACAATAATGATGTATGAGGCTACATTAAGGATCGCCAAGTGCTCTTTTCTCACGAGCTATTTCCCCCCACCCCCCACAATTAAGCACCATAAAATGTTTAAGGTTTAACACCTGCTTACTAATGACTGACCGATCTTATCTCATTCTGGAACAGTAAGTCACCTGGTGGCTTGCCCTCAAGTCACAAGGCTTCTCTAGGCTTGCCAGGAGACTGTCCTGCTGTCAGCATTTCCCTGGATGTGTTAAGTACTGGTGACTATCCTTGGAAGCATGTTGTCCATCCCCCTACAAGTTTGCTTCTTGAAATGCACAAGTAACAAATGCAAGGCTGCACAAATAACAAAGAATCAAATAAACATGAAGGTGTTAAAGGAAACTCACAAAGCTCTAAGAATTGACCCAAAGAAATAGAGACAGATGAATTGCCTGAAAGAATTTCAAGATACTCATGGTAAAGAGGTCCAGTGAATTGGGCAGCACCTATGACTCATAGCTCAAAGGGAGAGGGCACTGGCCCTATATACAGGAGGCGGTGGGTTCAAACCTGACCCTGGCCAAAAACTGCAAAAAAAGAAATCCAATGAAATGCAAGAAAATATATATAGACAAATAAATGAAATCAGAAAAAAATTCATGAACAAAATGAAAAGTTTAATAAAAACATGGAAACCATAAAAAGGAACCAAACGGAAAGTAAAGAGAGCAGTGACAGAACTAAAAATTTCAGTAGAGTTTCAAAAGAACAAAAAAAAAAAAAAGAATTTGTTAACTAGAAGACAGCCTATTTGAAATTAGTCAATTGCAGGGGAATACAAGATTTAAAAAGAGTGAAGATAGGATAAGGGATTTATGAGAAACCATCAAACATACAAATATACAACTTATGAAAATAGAAGGGTAAGAAAGACACAAATAAGCAAAAAAGCTTATATAAAAGAATATTTCAGCACTTTCCAAATATAGGGAAAAAGAGGAGTATACAGATTCAGAAAGCTAAAAAACCTCAAGCAAGAGAAATTAAAAAAAATTTGCTATGCATTGTTATCAAATTGCCAAAAGTCAAAAAATCTTAAAAGGAGAAAAAAAAGACTTTGGACCTGGGCACTATATTAGATCAAATGGGCCTGGCGTATGTATATATGTCATTCCATCAAACAGCACCAAATACAAGTCCCCAGGAAACATTCTCCAGGATAGATGATACGATGTCTGTCAGTCAAGTTTGTGAATTCATCCTAGAAAAGGGGCTACATACCTTACTGCTAAATATAACTTTGGTCACCTCTGAAGTACTCCCCTTGGGAAGTTGTGCACATATGTCTGTGCCTAGTTCACCCTTCAAAGCAATTTTGGAACTCTTCATGGATTGGCCATCAATGCTCTCCTTGTATTAACATTAATGTCCTGAATATAATCAAAATGTCTTCCTTTCAATGTTTCCTTTATCACTAGGTGCAAGATCAGGTAAGGTAGGAAGGGCAATCCAAGCAGGTATCTGTTTGCCAGCTAAAACCTCCATCACAGATATTGTTATGTAAGGTGCTACACTTTTGTGACAGAAGAGTCATGAGTTTGGGGCCAAGATGTTCAGTTAATATTTTCATACTGCTTCGCTCTGCATGTTTACTGTGTCTACTTTGCTTTTCACTTTTACCTGACAATTTTGACACATAATTCAACACATTTTTGCAATATTTTTTGTAAGTTTTGCCTGTTACTGGCAACCCTGACCTCTCTTTATCAATAGAAGCAAAAACAAAGACCATAAGATCCTCTTAATAGATGCAGGAAAAGAATTTGAAACAATGAAATAATTAAACAACTTTTTCTAACAAGAATACTTAAGAAAATAAGCATAGGTGGCACATTTCTTGAGCTGATTGAAGCCATATATGACAAACTGACATTTAATATGATACTGAATGCAGTTAACCTGACAGCTTTTCCACTTAAAACTGGAACCAGACAAGAATGTCCACTATCACCGCTACAATTCAACATAGTTCTGGAAGAAGATACACAGTGTAATTTCAATTTCTTAGCTAGAACTTCTAGAGAAGAGAAGGATATAAAAATGCATCAGAATGGGGTTGAGGAGTTCATACTCTGGCTCTTTGCTGATAATATGGTCTTATACTTAGAGAACCCCAAAGACTCACCCACAAGACTCCTGGAAGTGATAAAAAAAATACAGTAATGTTGGCTTGGCGCCTGTGGCTCAACGGGCTAAGGCGCCAGCCACGTACACCTGAGCTGGCGGGTTCGAATCCAGCCAGGGCCTGCCAAACAACAATGACGGCTGCAACCAAAATAAATGGCCAGGCGTTGTAGCGGGCGCCTGTAGTCCCAGCTGCTTGAGAGGCAGAGGAAGGAGATTCACTTGAGCCCAGGAGTTGGAGGTTGCTGTGAGCTGTGATGCCACTGCACTCTATCCAGGGTGACAGCTTGAGGCTCTGTCTAAAAAAAAAAAAAAATACAGTAATGTCTCAGGATACAAAATCAATGTCTACAAATCAGTAG
>CAUYRH010016568.1:0-56891 GCA_963574655.1 Perodicticus potto | reverse complement strand
AAAAAAAAAAAAAAAAGACAAGGCATATGACATTCTTAGCCCAGTGCTTGGCATGTACTTAACTGTGCTCTGTAAGTCTGCTGTTGCCACTGTGAGTATTACCAATCCCCTGCCCTCACTGGGCTCAAGAATTCCAATGCTTAACTTGCAATGTAGGCCACTATCAAAATTCTGTCTACTCAACATCCTTGGACCCTTGACAATAGCTCTAAGTCCCAGGCAAGATGAGTTCCTACAGAATGAACCCACCAAGGGTCAAGGACCCAGCTACCAGGGTGCTCACTGGGGCTCAGCCCCCAGGCCAGCACCAGCTGTCTGCCCCTCCTCTCTGCATTTTCCATTTCCTGCCACAGTTTTCACTGATGATGAGGAAGTTTAGCTGTTGTCTGTGCATGCATCTGTTCTTTTAGCAGCACATGCTACATACATGTGCCCATCTCCCAGCTCTGCTGTGTGCTTGAGCAAACTACTTAACCACCCTGCGCCCTAGTTTTTCCATCTGAAAACTGGGAATAATCATATAGGTCGAGTATCCCTAATCAAAAAAATTAGAAATCTGAAATGTTCCCCAATCTGAAACTTTTTGAGTGCTGACATGATTCTCAAAGGGAATGCTCATTGCAGTATTTCAGATTTGGGGGTTTTGTTTTGGGGATGCTCAACCAGGAAAAATGTGAAACATTCCTGGTCCCAAGCATTTCAGCTAAGGGATACACAACCTCATAGGATTATTGGAGATTATACCAGGTAGTTCATGTGAAACACTTAGAACAATAACTTAGAAAATATTTTACGTGATCATTAAATGTTAGCTGTTATTATTATTGCCATTATTTTCTAGAAACTCCATGTATGTCAGAGCAGAGATTTTGCTATAAGATGCCACTGTCCTATGAAAACCCTGAATAAGTTCTTTTTTTTTCCCCCGAATAAGTTCTTGAAGACATAGGAGCTTTTTTAAACTGTGAACTCACTGACATAATAAACCTCCTATGAACAATGATCTGACTCAAATAATCATTAGAAATAAAGAGAATAATAGCCCTGACCCAAAGCTGAGGGCCTGAAACAGGAATGTCTCTGCATGTCCTGTTAGGTGGTAGTGGGTGTGGGCACACATGCAGAGAAGTGCCTGTGGCATGACAGCAGACATGTCTCCTACACTTGATAGTCCCTGCTGCGTCTGGCGCTCACTGTAGCCCAGCTACTCAGGAGGCTGAGGTGGAAAGATCATTTGAGCCCAGCAGTTCAAGGCCAGCCTAGCCAACATAACAAAATCCCATCACTAAAAAAAAAAGCATAGAAATAAAAAATAAATAAAATTTTCAAAAAGAAAGTTGAAAGTCAAGGTTTTATGGTCCCATGGCTGCACACTCTAGAAGAAAACAAAGCTCGGCTCAGCACCATAGCACAGTGGTTGCAGTGCCAGCCACGTACACCGAGGCTGGCAGGTTCGAACCTGACCAGGCCTGCTAAACAACAATGACAACTTCAAAAAAAAAATAGTCCAGAGTTGTGGTGGGCACCTGTAGTCCCAGCTACTGGGAGGCTGAGGCAGGAGAATCACTTAAGCCCAAGAGTTAGAGATCGCTGTGAGCTGTGATGCCACAGCACTCTACCGAGGGCAACATAGACTCTGTCTCAAAAACAAAGAAAAGAAAACAAAGCTCATGAGAAAGGAGGGACTCTAAAAATGAAATTATAACAATAAAAATCACATGTAATTATAACAATAAAAATCACATATAATTTTTATAATAATATAAATCACATACAAGGAAGAAAAATGGGGCATCTAAAGAAGTCAATGTGGTTTACCTGGAAAATCTCTAATAAACATGCATTTTAAAAGTTTAAAAATATATTTGCAGCAAATATTAGATAAGTGATTAATATCTTTAACATATAAAGAGCTCATACAAACCAATAATTAAACCCCTATGGCACAATGGAAATGTGAGCCAAGGATGTAATAAACAATTCACTAAAGAAGAAAGGAAACTGGCTTTCGAACAGATGGAAAATCTTCAGTCTTACTAATAATTAAAATGAAAATCTGAACACCTAGATGGCTATTTTTTACCTTGTAAATTAGGCAAGATTTTGATTTTTTAATGAGTATCTGATGTTGGTAAGGGTGCAAAATATTCCCATTCAAACGTTGCAAATGGGATATGCCACCCTGGAGAGTTGCTTCTTGGATCTCCTGAGGAAACAGTGCTGGTTTAGAAATAGTTATTAATAATACTATCTGTACAAGCAAAAATTAGAAAGAATCAAAATGCAGCCATGTAGAATAATGTTTATGATGATTTCTAATGGTAGTGTGGGAGAAAGCAGGAGACAAAAATCATACAGATAATATATTAACAACTATGACTTTTTGAAAAACACTAAGATTAGGAGAAAACAAAAAAATAGCTAATGATGGTATCTTCAAGTGGTGGAATAATGAATGATTTCTTTAGTTCTTTCTATGTTTCTGCTTGGTGGTCAGATTTTTATGATTGATATCATTACTTTTTTTTTAAAGAGACAGAGTTTCACTTTGTTGCCCTCAGTAGAATGCTATGTTGTCATAGCTCACAGCAACCTCAAACTCTTGGGCTCAAGCCATTCTCCTGCCTCAGCCTCCCGAATAGCTGGTACTACAGGCACCCACCTGCTATTTTTTTGTTGCAGTTCAGCTGGGGCCAGTATCGAACCCGCTACCCTCGAAAAATGGGGCCGGCACCCTACTCACTGAGCCACAGGCACTGCCCAGATATTTATTACTTTTATTATGCATTTATTTAAAAGTACTAGAGATGTGAGGCCAGACACAGACAAAACCCGGGGCACCTGGAACTTAAAGGGTCCGGGAAGTAAGGTGGCTTGCTGTCAACCAACCGGCCAATGCTGGACAATCATAGGGCAGAATGTGCTTCATATACAATCAGAAACATTTTGATCGTACTGTGAGAGATAGCCTTCATAGCATTTTCATGCTGGACCAAGCCTCGTCTCCCCACTTCAGGAAGGATTCTTTCCCCAAGTTCTCCTGCCTTCCCCAGAGCTGTTAGTATTTCTTTACCTTCCTTCGAGCAGCAGACGTTGTGCCTTTTGTTATTTCTTGTTTGAGCTTTTTCTTTTTCTTTCTTTTTTTCTTTCCTTTTTTTTTTCTTTTGAGTTGGAGGGCATGGGATCATGCTATAGCATAAAATTAAAATTTACTTCTGACTTGGTACCCATAGCATAGTGGCTGCAGCGCCAAGATGGCGGGTTTGAGCCCAGCCGGGACCAGCTGAACAACAATGACAATTGCAACAAAAAAATAGCCGAGCGTTGTGGCGGGCGCCTGTAGTCCCAGCTACTTGGGAGGCTGAGGCAAGAGAATCACTTAAGCCCAAGAGTTGGAGGTTGCTGTGAGCTGTGACATCACAGCACTCTACCAAGGGTGACATATTAAGATTCTGTCTCCAAAAAAAAAAAAAAAATTACTTCAGTTTGCCTCTGCACTTTCCCCAAGCCTCAGCTTTTCCTAAATACCCAGCATCTTCCACATCCTTCCCTGGAGGTCACACTACATCTCAATGTTGGACTTTGTCTGTTTGTACTACATCTCTATGTTGGACTTTGCCTTTTATTTTTGTTTTTCAAACATTAACTTGTCAGGGGATGACTGGCATAGTATCTTTAGATGCTTCCTGATTGGGGTTATCTGTGCTTATGTAATCAGAATTTCCCCCCAAAGACTTTCTGGCCTTGTATTTGCACCTGAGCCCTTGCCTGCGCTGCTACGTAGCTGCGTGACCTTGTGTAAGTCATTCATCCTCTCTGCATGGGTAAAAGCCCTGCCCTACTTAGCTCTCTGGATTGCAGTGAGGACCAAATAAGCCAGTAAACACAAAGATGCTTTGCAAAGAGTGACTCACCCCACAATGAAATATGTTATTCGGCTCCTATTTTTCTTTGATTTTCCCATCAAGGAGAATGCCCTTCAGATTGGAAAGGGTAAAACCAGCATCATTAAAAAGAGAACTAAAGCTCAAAATAGGAGCAAAGGTAGAAGAGCAGTTTACTCTTACAAGTTCTGCGCTCAATCCCCGGGCAACGGAGAACCATCAAGCCTGACCTGCAGAACTGTGATGCAATGTTGTGTCAGGAACGAGAGCAGGTTTATGAAGACAGAATAGGACGAACAATGAGGGCTCTGGCCACTGTCATGCATGAGAAACCATTGAAAGAAATGGCTCTTTCAATAGATGGCACACACAACACTCTCTGCTTAGAATCAGGGCTTCCTCCAAGAACCTCAAATTCTAGAACACCTCTCTCTTCACCCAACACTGTGCCCAGTGCCCACGGACATTTCTTAGGATCTTGAAAGGGACATTTCGCCATCTCCCCAACAGCACCTTGGCAGTAATGGGGAAAAAACCAGCATAGCAGTAAGACCCCTGCTTCTGTGCTTCCATCCGTAGCTCAGCCACCTAGTGGGCCCCCACCATCTGTTGGTTCAGATTGTGCCTCCACACTTACAAACCATGTGACCTTGGGCAGGGGCTGTGTCTTGGCTTTCCCATCTATAAAATGAAAATGATAATCTTACTCATAGGCTTGTTGCAAAGTTTAGATAAGATGACATAAAATTCTTAGCACGAAGTATATTTGCAAAAGATGTTAGGGTTTTTTTTGTCTCCTCCACTTCCTATATCCCTATATATCCCTATTTCTGATTATAAAAAAAGGACTGGTTCAACAAAAAATTAAACATAGACTTACCATATGATCTAGCAATTCCACTCTGGTTGTATACATACCCAAAAGAATCGAAAGCAAGGACTCCAAAAGATGTTTGTACACCCACGCTCATAGCAGCATTATTCACAATTGCCAAAAGGGGAGAGCAGCCCAAGTGTCCATCCACAGATGAACGGATCAGCAAACTGTGATATATGCAACAGTGGGATATCATTCAGCCTCAAAAAGGAAGGAAATGCTGACGTGTGCTACAACATGGATAAACCTGGAAGGCATTATGGTAAGTAAAATCAGCCAGATTAAAGGGACAAATAGCCTATGAGTCCATTGATATGAGGTGCTTAAAATAGTCAAGTTCACAGAGGCAGAAAGTAGAAAGATGGTTTTCAGGGGGGAGGGAGGAATGGGGAGTTGTTTAATGGGAGCAGAGTTTCAGTTTGGGAAGACAGATGAGTTCTGGAGCTGGATAGTGACGATGGCTACGCAATAGCATAAACAGTGCCATTGAACACAGCATCTAAAAATGGTTGAAATGTAAATTTTATGTTGTATGTAATTTTACCACAATGAAAAAATGGCTTCCATGACAGTAAGATACACCTTATTTTTGGTCACGACACAACTTGAAAGTCATGTAGATCTTTAGAATAAAGGGAATATGATTTTTTCTTTTTTGTGTTTTTGAAAACATGCCTCACTCTGTGGCCCTGGGTAGAGTGCCGTGGCATCATCATAGTTCACAGCAACTTCAAACTCCTCAGCTCAGGCCATCCTCTTGCCTCAGCCTCCCAAGTAGCTGGGACTAAAGTTGTCCGCCCCAATGCCCAGATAGTATTTCTATTTTTAGAAGAGACAAGGTCTCACTCTTGCTCAGACTGGTCTCCAAATCCTGGGTTCAAGCTATCCACCCGCCTCAGCCTCCCAGAGTGCTAGGATTACAGGCGTGAGGCACTGCGCTCAGCCAAGAATATGGTTTTTAACACCAAAAAAGAGAGAGAGAAACTGCTCGAGCCCCCACACAAAAAGAGAGTAGAAATAGAATCCATGGTTCATTATCAAGTGCATGAAGAGCCCTTAGGGGGAAATCTCAGACAGATAGTTGCCTATAATTGCCTGAAAAGAAGCCCTACCACTCACTGCTGTGGGGCTGGTGTAGACAGTGTGGAAGATCAGCCCTGCTCCCTGACTCCTGTAACTCGGCACGCACACACCCTCAGAGCCAGCCACTCCCACTAGTCCCCTTCCAGGAGCAGCAGGAGGCCACGGCTACTGGTAGGGATGACAGGACCCCAGCATGCAGGACACTTAGTCATCGGTGCTACAGAAAGAGAGGTCCTAGGTGGACCTCCAGTTGGTGGGGGAGGGCTGGAAAGCTCCCTAGTGGGTGCTTCCAGGTGTCCCGAGCCCCACAGGCTTCACCTCACCTCCTGGAAAACACAAATGCCAGAGCACCTCTGTGATCCAAGACCAGAACTGGCCACCCAGGGCTTCCAAAGCCAAGCAGGTAACCAGGCATTTCTGAGTCCTCTCTCTAGCACTGCCAGGGACCCAATTTAAATGGCTTCAGTTAATGATGCTAAAGAAACTCCCATACGCTTTTAAGGCCTCTTGGCTGGGCTGATCTCACACTTGGGAATGAGCCCACACTAGCTTTTCCAGGTGCCACGCTGCCAGATGAGGAGACCCAGGACCCCTGTCCTGGAACCAACTCCACTGCCAGCTAGCTGTAAGGTAACTGACTTCTCTGGACCTTTAACATCCATCAATAAAATATTAAACCTGTTCCCTGCCCCTGGGACCTCTGCAGACAGGGCATAAAAAGCTCTAGTTCATTTCCACAGGCATTAATTAAACACCTACCACATGAAGGCAGGGTGCCAGCTCACAAAGGCTTACGAGAAGGATAAAAACCCATCCTGTCCTTGGAGACAGCAATTACATTCCAGGGCTGCTCTAACAAAGTACCACAAACTGGGTGGCATCACCCCAATCTCTGCCTCTGTCTTCACATGGCCATACTCCCTCTGTGTCAGTATCCATCTTTTTCTTTTCTTATAAAGACATCAGTCCTTGGACACTGTGTTTGTCTACTGTGTCCCCATCTTAACTTGATTCACCCGCAAAGACCCTATTCCTAATAAAGCCACCTTCTTAGCTTCCAGGAGTTAAAAGACTTATAAGTATACCTTTTGGGGGGACAGCAGTCAATCCAGGAAGCTTCCAAAAGTAATAATGAAAACCACGTAGCAAAGGAGAAGAAGCAAAAGCTTTAGAACCAAATAAAATTGGGCTTTTTAACCCAAGCACTCAGAACCTCAGTGAGTGGGTCAACTGTAAAATGTGATTCGGTGTCTACATTACAAAGTATAATATATGCAGGCAACAAGCGCATTGTAAGCACTCAGTAAGTAGTAACTAATATCGTTATAATTATTATTATTGTTGGCTGAATGACAAGTCACAGGGGATGGCATAGCTTAGGAGGAGTTCAAGCAAAATGCCCTGGAGCGAGATTCTGTCAGATTGGAAGAAACAAGATTAGCTTAATGGAATAGACATTTGAAATGACATTTGAAACAGACCGTGGAAAGATGGACAGGATTTTGACAGGTAGAACCCTCAGAAAAAGGAATTCCAGGAAGTGAAAGCTACTCTAACAAGCCTTGGAGGCAGGAGAGTTTCCAGCACATTTGGAGAAGAACTGGAGTTCCATTTGGCTGGAACATGGGGAGATGAATAACGAGTAATGGTAATTGAGGTTCTAAAGGAGCATTTGGACCACAGAGCATGAGGAGTTGGCATTTAATTCATAGGCAATGAGGGAGCCAGTGAATGTTTTTTGGAAACAGTGATGCCATTAAACCTACATTTAAGAAAATTAATCTGACTGTAGTGTGCAGGATCGGAGAACTCCACAGCTCCGGGGCAGGGAGAAGTGAGGGCCTGAACCCTGGGGGGCTCCCCATGGGAGGTGAGAGCTTTCCTGGACCCGGCTAAAGAGTCAAAGTGGATTGTGTAAAGCGCACTGGGACTCCATCACAGCTTGGCTGGTCACCTTGGACAAGTCATCCACACTCTGGTCATGGTTGCTTCACTGTCAGGTGGGGCAATCCAGTGGCTGGTGCTGGGAGATCCCACAGACCCTCCCATGGCTCACCTCTCAGCCTAAGGATGCACCAGCAGGCCTGCGAGCTGCTTCCCCAGGGAATCTTAGGGGTACCAAGGGGGATCTTGTTCTAAGACCTTGGCCCTATCCCCTTCTGCCCTTCTCTGCTACTCGAGGAGACCAGGAGCATCCCAGATCTCTGGGCTTTGGGAAGACCAGAGCCCAGTCAGGCTGCTTGAGAGCTGTCTGCAGTCTTAATTGCTGCCCATTAACTTCCACGTGGCTCTTACTTTAGAATTCTGTGAATATTTATGAGCCAGCTCTTGCTTAATGAGGAGGGGAACAGAGACATTAATGAGCTTTCTTTCCCGGTTAGGTTTGGAGATTTTTTTGTTTGTTCCACATCTCTAATCTGAATTCCAGCTACGTAGCACCTTTTTCCCTCGTGGTTCCTCAGAGGTGAGAAGACCCACTGTACTTTTCACTGCTCCCATCCAGGCAGGATCTAGGCACACGGATGTGAGCTGAAGCAGTTCCACACTCTCAGGCTGGGGACAGGGCGCCTTCCCCCTGCAGGAGAGGGAATGTGCACAGGGGGGAGAGACTGCGCGTGTGCTTGTGTGGCCACACGTGAGGATATGTGAGCGCCCCTGAAAGCAAGAAGGCCTGGCTGAGCTCAAATGCAAACAGAAGCTACTTTTCTGTCAGGGAGGAGAGCAAAGATGAGGCAGCCCCTCTTTCTTTCCTTAGATCTTTCTTTGCAGGAAAACTGGGCAGCCTTGTGGGGCCGGTCCTCTTTTAGACCCTGTGCCTTTGGGCACAGCCCACGACCTCTCCAGAATGGGACAGCGTCTGAGGCTTGCACCCCCAAAGCAAGGCCAGGGCAAGGCACTGAGACAGGAGCTCCAGATGGCCCTTCTGAAACGGAGAAGGCGATGAGGCTGCTTGGCCTAGCCAGCCAGGGCTTGGAGCAAGAAGGGAAACTTAGGGAACCATACAAATAGGTGTCACCACTCTGGAAGTGTGCAGAACCAGCACTCCCTTCACTCCCCTGAGATTCGTGGCCTAGTCTCTAAGCACCTGAAGAAAAGGCTGGTGATTGCAAAATTGATAAATCAATAAGCGACAAGCAGAAAAGTGAGCTCTCAGGTGAAAACCCCTCCCTAGTACAATGTGAGGCTGTTACTCCCTGGCTTCCCCTCAGCTTTTCAGCCACAAGGGACTCTCCAGCTCTCTCCATCTGATGCCCATCTGCTTCTAGCCTCTCATCTGATGTTAGTCACATTGCACTTGAGTGGATATTTGGCCAAAGCCAGTGAGAATTTGTGCTCCAGGATTCCCGCTGGGGAGAAGGCTTTGGGCCTGGCTCAGGCAGATCCTATTCAGACCTCTAAGCCCTGGTCTTCCTTCCCCACTGCCCTGAGGCCACTGGGGTTCTCCATCCCAACCTCATCTTTGGCATCATCTTCACTGTCTAGAACCCACCAGCCTAGGAGCGAGCTCAGCCAGCAAGACAGCTGCCTCATAACTGTAGGGGGGTGTGTGTGTGTACACAAGCTCACATGCCTGTAGCAACAGCTCTCACCTGGCATCAGCTACCCATCAGCCCTGATTTGGTTAACAGAAGCTGAAGAACTAAAAACTGGCTTGGTAGTATGAAAGTCAACTAATGACAGCTTTGCATGAGTGCCCCTCACTAATTATGTCCAATCACATATGTGGGGTGGCTGTTGGGCACATCATTGACGTGACAGATTTCTGGTGTGGGTTTCACTTGATTGCAACACTACACACCATGTTTGTGTTCTCAGCTTTCTACCACTTATAAAGTGTTGTGATCTGCCCCCAACTTTTTCTCATAAAGTTTAGTTTTATTAGCTTTGTGAAGTATGATCTTTTTTCATTGAAAAATGCACAAGACCAGAAGAGAAAAAACGATGGGGTGGTAGGAAGAAATTAACCATAGTCTGATGCCTCAAACTCAGCCACAGTTAATATTGTTGTGTTTGTTGTTTATCTTTTCTGATCAGTTTTCTTAGATAAACTATTTGCGTCAGTATCAGATCTGTGCTGTATAATAAACAGTGCTGTGTCAAACATTTTAATGCATTTACTTCTCAATGACACTCAGGTGAAATTTAGGGGCCACTTTTGGTCCTGGACATTTTTAAACCTCTTGATGACTGTCACCAAGTGGCCTTCCCAAAGAGCTGAACCCACTGCCAGTGTACAAGAATGCCCCTTGCAATGCATCCACCAGGACTATCTTCTCATTACCCCCCACCCCCTAATTTTTGCTAATTTGATGGAATGACAGTACTTCCTTGCTGCCTTAATGCACAGTTTTTGGTAAGTAGCAGGGTTAGAAATTTTTCCATGTGTTTATTGAGTTGTCGTAGTATTCACAGCTTCAAAAATTAGGGGAAGAACATTGACTTCTGCATGGATGTGTGCATCTAGGGGGGTGTGTCTCAGACAAGAGCTGTTTCATCTGTGTGACTGTGGGTATGAACACACTTAGTTGTGACATGTAGTTATTTTCACTTTCTGGTGGGAGCAAGAGAGGTGACGAGAGAAAGATGCAAGCTCTTTCATCCTTCTGAGCTAACACTGGGCTCAGTGTTACAAATTAATAGTTGTATGAGTTGGGGCGAGTCACCTCCCATTCTCTTCAGGCCTTTGTCTCCTCCTCTGTAAAATGGCTGATCATATCTCTGACACAGAATTGTGCAGAATATGGCAGGAGGAAGGAAGACAGAGTAGAAGCCCTGTCCTTCCCAGTTTGGGGTGTTGGTGGAGACTCATTAGATGTCATTGCTTGAGGGCTGCACTAGCCCCTTCTCTGTCCTTCAGTCACTAGTAAGGAACTGACTCATTCTTCAGGTTTGCAAATGTTTGTGGAGTGAATGAATTGATTTCCATGTGAACACGTGTGGGGCTGTACTGGAACACAAGGGTCTGAGTCAGTTCCACTTGCCACGTCCTTCTCTGCCCCAGGGACTGGAGAGCTAGCCAGGTTCAGGGGAGACCCTTTGCAGTCTCCTGGAGAGAGGAGCCGCAACATTCGGATTCCACCCCCTTCCCAGGGAGATGGCAGGGTCGTATGTGGCAGTGGTGGTGGCGTGGTCGTGACATGGCCGTGCAGCCTCCAGAGGTTGCCTCCTGCCCCCCACCATTCCAAGCTATGTGCCTGGGCAACTCACTTAGACTCTCTGGGCCTCAGCTTCCCCATCTATAAAATGGAAGTAGGGAGTGTCCATAGCGCCTTCCTCATTGGCTGGTGTGAGGATTAAGGGAATGATTCAGGAGAAGCTCTGGTTGCCTGGCATGGTACTAGTGCTGAGGAGGCTTAGGTGTCACTCCTCCATGGCAGCCTGGCCGCCAGCCTCCCTCTGTCTTCCCCTCACTTCCTCTCTAGGGTCCTGGGAAGAGCTGCTGGCAGTGGAGGTGGGGGCTGAGTCCCTGGGGGACTTTCTGTGTGTGGGAAGATCCAGGAAACGCCTTCCCACTTTTCTGTTTTGGCCTTTCTGAGTAGTAGAGCTCATGAGCTGCAAGTGTGATGTGTCAAATAAAACCAGGGCTGGACAACCCCGGTGTATATGGCTGGCACCCTAACCACTGAGTAACAGGTGCCGAGCCCAGTTTGAACTTCTTAAAAATTTTTTGGGGGGCGGCGCCTGTGGCTCAGCCAGTAGGGTGCCGGCCCCATATACCGAAGGTGGCGGGTTCAAACCCAGCCTTGGCTGAACTGCAAAACAAAGAAACAGCTGGGTGTTGTGGCGGGCGCCTGTGGTCCCAGCTGCTCAGGAGGCTGAGGCAAGAGAATCGCCTGGGCTCAGGAGTTGGAGGTTGCTGTGAGCTGTGTGACGCCACGGCACTCTACCGAGGGAGATAGAGTGAGACTCTGTCTCTACAAAAAAAAAAAAAAAAAACCAGGACTGGACAGTACTCGAAGTAGCAAAAAGACTTTATCAGGACTGTTGCAATCAGGGAAAATAAACCTCACTGTGGAACTGGGCTCAATTCTGAATACAACAAGGAAAAGTAGGAATTTATGGCCACTTAAATGGGGGGGAGGGGCTCTGACTAAATGGACCTGACAGGATTGTCGCTGAAGGCAGGTCAGGGGCTCAGACCTCATGGGAGGATGGTCAGGGATGAGAAGGCCGTCAGACACTGGCTTAGCAGGATTCTTACTAAAATTGGGTGATAACAGAGACAGACATGAAGTCTAAAAGTCAAGACCTGGCCAGGAAAGGGCTCAGTGAAAACCGACTAAAGTCTGGCCAAGGAGAGACTGTCACTTGAAGGGAAATGACTGATCCAAAAGGGGGAAGAGGGGGAAGGCGCAGGGATCATCTCTGTGCTGTTAGAAATGAAATTTACAAATGGGCAGCAGGGACCAGGAGGCGGCACATCAGAGGCAGGCCCAGGTGTGCCGGATGGAATCTGGACATGTCCTCCACCACAGAGATTCCAGGCCAGCCTCCACCCACAGTGCTCTGGAGAGTCCCACAAGTCCCCTCCCCCTGGACCTCAATCCACCTCTCCTGCCCAAGAGCCAGGGCCGGTTGTTCCTCTCTGAGACAAGAGGAGCTACACTGACCCAAAGTCCGCCCACTGCTTTGTGTTCTTTGTTACAAAGGTGCCACATGAGTCAAGCAAGGTACACAGATAGCCAGGGATTCTGCTGTCTGAAAACACGTAGGGACTGGACCTCCCGTGAATGGCTGGGCAGACGCCTCCTAGAGATGCAGGTGGAGAAGACAAATAAGATGCACCGGGGACAGCAAAGCTGGGCTGTGCAGCTAGATGGCCATCAAGGGACAATCAGGCTCCATCTCAGCACCTGGGTCTGTGTCCCCTACACCAGCAGGACACCTGAAGAGACAGGGACGTCCTGTTAGTACCAGCTTTCTGGCACTAACTTCTAGGCTCCCAAAGCAGGTATTTACCCCAGCACTAGGAGTTGCTTTAGTAATAAGGTCTCTGCTTAAAGCGTTTGTTAAAACCAAGTTGATCTGGACCATAATGAAATAGGATGACACAGGCAGCTCAGTTGCTCATGTCTCATTTATCCCTCAGACAACACTCGTCTAGTGAGCACCCATTACAGTGCAGACAGAACCAGCCCAGAGCAAGTCAGACACGCCCAGGTCTTACAAACAGGGATGTCATCGGGGTGCTTCTGATGTGGAATCTGCAGCCTCCCAGACATCCCCAGCAAACCTGGGGCCACCTCGTCCAGGCCCCCGCTCAGGTGTCACTGCCTCTGCTTGGAGGTCCCCGGCTGAGGCATAACTTAGCAGTTTGTTCACTGGGCTCCTCCACTCGCCTGCACGTTCCTAGGCTCTGCCTCATGACTCACTGTCGAGCCCTGCCTGGCCGTGCCGGGAAGAAATGTCTATGTATGTCAGACATTTATACATCTGGGCTGGACTGTGGGCTCCCTGAGGGCAGGACCACTTCCCTCATTTATCGTCTTCATACCTGAGGAGCTGCCCTGGGGTCTGCACATCCTAAGGGCTCACTGGTGCTGTCAGCAAGCTGTGCAGAGGCTCAGAGAGCGTGCCAACTTGCCGGTGGGGTAGGGACCCTCGACTGAAGGAGATGCTGTGTATAAAGCACTTGGCACATTGCCTGACAAAGAACAGGCACCTGCTGAATCCTGTGATTGCTACCTCGGCAAGCCACTGAACACCTTCGAGTCTGTTACTGCTCCGTAAAATGGGAGAGGAATCCCACTGCCGCAGGACTCTAGGGGGCTTAGGGTGGCCATGTGTGAGAGCTGCTGGCTCCTCGCAGGTCACAGGCATCGTCACCTGCACCCTGTCCAGCACCCTTTGACCCGGAGCCAGCACCTGGCTGGGGGAAGGCCAGAGCAGAGCCTCTCTGCCCAGCACAGGTGTGTGGGACCTGTGGGTAAGCCTCAGCCACCTAGAGCCACCCTGCTGACCCCAGTCTGGGACAGACTTTGCTGTATTTGCAGTGCTGTGATGTGAAGAGGGTCCGGAGGCTCTGATCTAGGCCACACAGGCCCCACTGAGGGGGAAGGGGCTTGGCTTCGGCTCTGATGTTCAGCCTCCGTGTTGCCATGGCTCCTTTCTGACTCTTCATGTATTTTTTAAAAATACGTAATCTCCTAAAGGGAAATTAAATTGGATTGTGCATTAATTTGAGGGACTGGAGTCTGATCGGGCTGGGACCAGAACTGCTGGCTTCTGGTTCTTGCTAGGACTCCAAGGATGACCTGAGGGGCTTCCGTGACCCCACTGTGAATCCTTCCCACACACGCACTCCCAGGAGGAGGACACCTGGACATTGGCCTGCAGGTGAGCTCTCTGCCTGCTCTCCGCCAGTGAAGGGGTGCAGGGACGCCCAATGACTAGATTCCCAGAAGCCTGAGGTTTCATGGGATGCCCGCTCCTGCCCTCTCCTTCACTGTGGAACCTGAATGCCTGCCCCCGCCTCAACTGGTCCAGATGGCAGGGCCCTGGTGGGGCAAGGGGAGGAGGATCCTGCAGAGCATCTTCCTGGATGCCCCCCACCCCGAGCGGAGCAAGAGAAACCCAAGGGATGGGAGGGCAGCTGTGTGTGCATCATGGATGGTCTCAGCAGCCGGAGTGAACAGGGCAGGGCTTTGGCTCTGATGCTCGTGTGAAGCAGGGCTGGGTTTGAGGCCT
Organism: Perodicticus potto; assembly: GCA_963574655.1. Classification (NCBI taxonomy): domain Eukaryota; kingdom Metazoa; phylum Chordata; class Mammalia; order Primates; family Lorisidae; genus Perodicticus; species Perodicticus potto. Next base: position 42,359 of record CAUYRH010016568.1, on the reverse strand, counting down.
GGTTTGAGGCTTATGAGCCGGGTGACCCCCGTGAGATTATTAAGCAAATGAGCCCTAGTTTCATCTCTGAAAGGAGGATGCTAAGAGAATCTGCCTCACTGGGCCCTCGTGCAGACCGAAATAAAGGTCCAGAAGAATGAAGCGCTGGGCATGCAGTGAGCACACCTGAAATGCGCACTGCCCTTGCTTCCTGCCTGCCTGCTTCCTGCACCGGTTCTGCTCCTGCTCCTGGTAGAGGAAAGCCATGTTGCCATCCAGTGGCTCCTTCACACTGTGGCCCCAGCACTTAGGCCCCCCCATTGCCCTGAGTGTGGTGGGTGCCCAGGGACCCGCCATCACTCTGTATCTCCCCTAACGTCCCACACAGGGTGCAGCACACAGAGGCCACTCAGCCTGCATAGGGGAAATCAGCTGAGGAGCTGAGCCCGAGGGTGTGGAAACCAGCACTGCCAGGGAGCCGGGAATTGGTCATGACCCTCCTCCTTTTCTTCTTTCCCGCTGTCCTCCTCCCATCCAGCCCCACTCCAGTCCTGTTAGCGTCATCCCCAGCTTTCAGATGACAAGACTGAGATGCAGAGAGACTGACTGGCCTGCCCAGTGTAACACTGCAAGAAGCAGAGCCAGGGACAACTCACCTGTTCCTAGTCACCACTCTGTACCGCCTCTAAGTCTTAAGCTCACTTCTGTGCTAGGCCAAAGAAGCAGGCAGGTGGGCAAGAAAGAAAAAGTGACGAGAAAAGAAAATTGAAAAGTTGGGGCCTGGAGAATTCGGCCCCAATTTACTCTCCTATTCCCAGTGAGTAACATCTCTCCAGGGGAAGTTTAAAATAGAACGTTAGTCATACCTTAATGGAGCCAATTGATTGTGTTAAATAATTAAGCCTTAGTCTCATGTAGGCAACTCTGACTATGGGTGCTAATGGGAAAGAGCAGGGGCACGGAGTCCCTGCCCTAAAAACTGGGGGATTCTAGGAGTGCATTTGACTTGGGAATTCATGAGAAGTGTTTACCCAGGGACCTAGAAATAACACACTCAAACCTATGGGGTGACTCACCCTCCCACACTTCCATCCCCACCAGTTAAGGGTGGGGTGGACACCTCGCAGGAAACCCAGCTTTCATTCATTCAGCATATTGCTGAGCCAGACGCTGTCAGGGTTTTGCTGGATTGGGTAGCAGGCAGTACAAGTACATCAACTTTCGTATTTGTGTCGTGTTTTCTGGTTTGGTCTGAATTTCCTCTCTTATCCCACTGACCCCCACTGTAACACGTGAGCCGAGCCCAGGTCGTGGCTCATCCCCGTGCCGCTCAGTAAGTGTCAATCCTCTGTTCCCCTCTGCGCAGGTAGCACAGGGATCACCCAGCCTGTTGAGCAAAAGGGGAAAGTAAAGCACAGCGAGGAAGATGACTCGCCGAGCTCACGTGTCCGGACAGCAGCAGAACCAGGACCTCCTCCCAAACTGTGCTGTTCAGGCCCCCTCTCCCCTAACTCAGCGGTTTTATACAGATAAAATCTAATGAAATGGAATATTGACCACAGTGTTGGGAAGATGCCACAGCAGCTGTGTGTGTCAGCCTGTCTCAGTCCCCGCAGCTGGAGAGGACAGGCAGAGGCCAGAGGGACTGCACATTCTGAGACCAATTATTTTAGCCCATAGTTACTGGCCTCCTTTTACAGCTGCCACAGCCCCTCGCAGCAAAGACTCCAATTTGTTGGACCCCAGGGAGAGTTCCTGAGCTTTGTCCCCCCCAAAAAGGGGGGGAGACTCTGGAAAAAATACAGCCATGTTTTATACTTATTTTATGATACTTAGTGAAGTGTTCCTTCGCCTTTTCTGTTATTAAAGCCTGAGGCTGACAGCTGCAAACCAGCTCTTTGGGGTCCTGGGAGGTTACTCCATCCTCACCCTTCACAGAGATGTCTATAAGAAGCCCTGGATTTGCTGTTAGCTCCAGGGCTGGAGAGAGGCATTTTCCACCTCCCTGGGCTCAACTAATTGGCTATAGATTCTCACTGAGAAGAGAAGAAATAGCTCTCAGACACCTGCCGTCTCTCCGGCCAGCGTGGGAGTGTGGAGAGAAGGTCAGGATGTGTCTGCTTGTGCCCACTGTGGACTCCTGGGTGTGGCCTGTGGGCAGACTGCTTCTTCCTCTGCACCCCAGGGTTCCAAGGTGACCAGGGGCTTCTTTCTCAAGGTGTTCCATTCCGGCATGAGGGACCTTCCCTCTGCCAGCTAACTGAGGGCCATTGTACAGGACCAAGAACTGAAAGAGACTAATCACTGGGTCCAGGCACTTAACTTAACCCCAAATCAGAAGGGAAATAAAAGCCAGAGGGGATAAGACAAGCAACCACTCAACAAGTTTATTCAAGATGGAGCTGCAAACAGATTCAGGAGGCCCTTCACACGCTGACCCCTCAGTCATGTCCTGATTTCTGACTGTGGGTGCACAAGAGCCAAAGCAGGTCATCCGTCTTTGGTCTCAGTAATATCCTGTCCACACTGGGTGACACTGGACCAGGAAGCCACTTCTTACTTGAAATTTCCGGTGCTGCCTTTGGAGGCCAGGAGGGGGCTGTCATGGCCATTTGGCTGGTCCAGATGTCAATCAGTGAACGAAGAGAGTCCCAGGCAGAGTGAGGACCCAGCAAGAGGAGCTAAGTCTCCTTTTCAGCTGGAGAACATCCTGCAGGCAGGTTAGAGACCTGTTTTGATCATTCTTGAGTCCCCAGCACGCAGCCCAGTGCCTGACATGCAAAGGCCATCAATTAATATTGTTTTAATCCTTGACCAAATGAGTAGGTTGGTGCATGCACACGCGCACACACACAGAGGAAATGTGACACAATTTTTCCAAGTCTAGAAAAATAATTTTCTGCTGTTGAAACAGAACCAGTAAAGCCAGAGCATTGGATTTGGTCGTCCCCTTGGGCTCTTGATAACCCAAACACGGCTACCTCCACTTCTCCTTGCCACCTGCACAGAGCCATCTCCCGGGTCCCACCCTGCCATCTATGGCAGCCCGGCCCCTACCCACATTCACCACTTAGCTCCTCATCTGCCTGCCTCCAACTCAGCACAGCCCAGCAGCCAAGCTTCCAAAACGTCTCTCTTTTCTCTTTCTCTCTCAGTAACAGTCCCATCCTTCTCCCTTACACTTTAGACCTGCTGGAAGATAGGCCCTTGGTCCTGGTTCTGGCCAGCAGTCTGAGGTGACCCAGATGGGAGATAGGGAATGGGGTTCTTCAGGGCATTCCTTTCCCTCGTGCTCTAGCACTTGGAAATGAAGGGCAGACCCTTAAAGTCAACATACAGGACAGGAGGCATCTCTGGCAAGGCCCACCTGCGGTTCTCAAAGTCCTTGGACAGCCAGAGGCTGCAGAGCAGAAATACTTCCTGCAGAGTTGGCAGTCTCCTCTTGGAGTTAGAGCTTTTCCTCTTGACGATCTCTTGCCACTCCCATTTACCATCTTTGCTCAGCAGAGTGTCCAGAGATGAGACTTTCTGATAGGACAGGAGAGGAAGGCCTGAGAAAGCCCCTCTGCTCCCTGTTTACCTGAACACTGCCGCCCTTGGTCAGCAGGTGCCCTGGCCTGGCACTGACATGGTCAGGAGGCAGAGCCTGGAGATTTAATTGACCTCTTTTCCTTGGAGAGATACTGCTAAGAAGGAACCCCTAGCATTTACACACAACTCTGGCACAGAGGAGGAATGAGTTTGTGGACCAGGGAACAACTGACCGAGAAACATAAGTTTGGGGAGTAACTTTAGCTCCTGCATTCGTTGATCTCAAGAAATAAATGAGTTCCTGTCAGTATGAATAAACCAAGTACAGAGATGCTGAGAAAATTCAGAGTAATGGAGTCATAGATATGAGGCCAAATGAATCAGAAAAGGTTTTTGGAAACAAGAAATGTTTTTTCAAAACCTGAGGGAGAAAACAGAATGGGAGTAACGTTTGTTGAATTTCTACTTCTATATGGCAGGCATCATCCAGAGCACATGTGTTTTCTTGTTTGTTTCTGCGTGCTGCATTCTGGAGAGCTCCTTCTAACCTGCAATGCACTAATTTTCTCTTCAGCTGTGTTTAATTAACACTTAAACCCGTCTATTGAGTATTTAATTTTGTTTGTTGTGCTTTTTAGTCCTAGAATTTCCATTCGGAATTTTGCAAAATTGCTAGGTTGCTATTTGGTTTCTATTTTCCAATAAAATTTTCAAGCTTGCCCTTTATTTCTTTGAATTATAAACATAATTGTCTGTGTCTGATAATTCCAATACAGCCATGCTTCATGTAACGCTGGGGGATGCATTCTAAGAAATGCATCAGTAGGCAATTTCATCACTGAGCAAACATCGCGGAGCGCAGGTACACAGACCTGGACGGCATAGCCTGCTACACACCTAGGCTGCGTGGTATAACTTCTTGCTCTTAGGCTAAAACCTGTAGAACATGTTACTGTACTGAATACTGCAGGCAATTGTAACAAAATGGTAGGCATCTGTGTATCAAATATAGCTAAACACAGAGTAGAAAAAAGCAGAATTATAGTCTTAGGGCAGCAGCCTTGCACACGCAGCTGTCGTTGACCAAAACATCCTTCTGTGGTGCATGACTGACCCTCAGTTCTTTGAGGGTCTCTTTTAATTATTATTTCTTCTGGTTCTCACTCACAGCGTCTTCTTTCCTTTATGCTCTGTTGCTTTTGACTCTATGCTGGTCAATGTATTTGAAAATTATTTGAGGATTAATCTATGGCTTAAAGTGAGTATCCCTCCTCCAGAGAGGGTTTCGGCTTACTCTGCCAGACACCTAGGAATGCTCCAGAATCTTCTTAATTCAAATTCAGGCCTGCCAGGGTAGGGAATATTTACTCCTACTTCATCTTTACCCTGAGGGTGAAGTCCTTTCAGGATCCAACTTTGAGTGGGGTAGAGGGTACATATTCAGGCTTCCCTCCTTGGAGGAGAGTGAGGAATCTAAAAACCACAGCGCATTTTCCCACTATTATTCTGGATTAATCTTTCTTGAGATAGACTCTCACTCTGTCCCTCTGGTGGAGTGCCACGGCATCAGAGCTCACAGCAACCTCAAACTTTGGGGCTTGAACGATCCTCTCCCTTTAGCCTCCCGAGCAGCTAGAACTTTAGACACCCACCACAACACCCAGCTAGTTTTTCTATTTTTAGTAAAGATGGTGTCTGGCTCTTGCTCAGGCTGGTCTCAAACTCCTGAGCTGAGGCAATGGACCTGCCTTGGCCTCCCAGAGTGCTAAGATTACAGGCATGAGACACTGTTCCTGGCCCTAATATTTTTTAAAGGCAAAAGTGGTGTTGGATCATCTCTCTGCATCCTCACTTCCTCAGAGAGGATGGCCCATGATTCTTCATTATGTTGTTGCCTTTGAGATGATTTGAAGGAAATATTTGTTATATTTCATCAGCAGAATGGTTTATTCAAATTTCTTAATTTTCTGTTAGGAAGGAGATGGCCCCACCCTCATTTTTCTTCACAACAACCGTATAAGGTGAGTAGTTATGAATATTCCCATTTTACAGGTGAGAAAATCAGAGTTAGAGACTGTGCTTTTCAATTCAAATTTCTACCTGGATTTTTTTCTAAGTTGCTAGTTCACATTTTCGTTTCTATTCCCTAACAGAAGTTAGAGATTTTAACCTGAATGCTGAATCAAGATTGTTCTGAGCCCAATGCCCATAATTTTCACACTAGACCATGTCAGGAATGGAAAGGAGGAACAGAAAAGCTCTTGAAAGCGACCCTGAAGGGCGAATGCAAGAGTGCAGAGGAGGAAGGGACAGCTGGGCTGCAGAGCTGCGAGCAGACGCCTCCACAGGAGCACAGCTTCCACGTCACAAAGAACCTCCTCAAAGGGAGATGGCAGGCCAGGCCGAGCAGGTGCTGTCCACGGGTGGAGAAGGTCCCTGTTGAAGGTCCCTGGAGTGACCCTGTTCTTGGGGAGACAGTGCCCCTAGAGCTGGAGGCACAAGAGGCAGGTGGCAGAGTAGAGAGTGCCCCTTGGGAGACATGAGATAGTGGCTTGGTGGAAGGACCTCAGAAGAAGGCCACACTTCTTAGGATTTGGCTTGATGTGCACTGCAAAGCCCTCGCTGGCTTCATGTTCCTGTCCTCTTCCTACCACCAGACCCAATAGCCTCTCCAGAATACCTTGGTCCCAGACCTCTGAGTTTAGGGAACGTAAACACATTCTGTAATCCCTGCCTCCCTCTGGACCCCCACCAGCCAGGCACTGCCCCTGCGAGCAGCGGGGGTGTGGCCTTCAGGTATTTCCCCCGTGCCCAGCCAGCAGCAGACTCCAGCTCTCCACCTTTCCAACCCTCCTCGCCCAGGTCTTCTCAAAGAAAGTTTGGGTTTTCCCACAAATTTAAGGTCTCTGCTGAGCCATGCTCTTTTAAAGGGAGCTGATTTACACCCCTCTAGGAAATTTCTTTTGGACTTAGTAATATTTCCAAGATTAATTTTCATAGCATCCCCTCGGAAGGCTCATTGAAACACGCAGGGTAGATGTTAGCCGACCGCGACAGGCTTAGTAAGGACCCCACTGAGGGAGACCGAGAGAGGGCAGACTGGTGGCACAGTCAGGCTCAGGGCAAGGACAAAGGGCAGGCTGGCTAGGTGCTCGCCCACCTGGGGCGCGGTGGCAGGGCTTTGGGTGGCCCTGGAGGAGTTCCTCCCCGCAGTGTCCCCAGTAGACTGGGCTGAGATGTGTGCATTCTCTTCTTGCAGATTTTCTTACTTTTTTTCCCTCCCCTGTTGGGGTTGATGTTCCACTGAGATTAATGGTCAGTTGAGTCATTTTAAAAAAGCCTTTGGACAAAGAGAAAACAAATAAATTAGCCCTGCCTGTCAGCCTAGGCTGCCCTTTCCTGCAGGCCACACAGCTCTGCTTTGTAGCCAAGAAGCCCTCTATCCTTTTCTGAGTCTCCTGTCACCCTGCAGCAGGCTGGGGGATGTCCCTACAACCCACCCTCACCATCAGCTGAGCACACAGGCTTCTGGGGGGCCCACGGCAGGAAGGGGAGGCAGCGAATGGGCCAGGGAGGCAGGGAAAGCTGTGGAGCTGCTGAGGAGCCTCGGCCTGCCTGTGCTGTTCTAGACACAGAGTTCCTGCCTCACCCAAGGGTGGCTTCGATCCCAGCTCTACTGGTAATTAGCTGCACAACTTGGTGATTATTTCTTAACCTCTCTGAGTTTCCTAATCTGCAAAATGGGGATAATCATAGAACTCATGTCCTGGGCTTGTTGGGACAGTTAAGTAAACTAATACTCACCAATGCTTGGACCAGTGAGTGCCTGGCACACAGTAGGCATTCATACGTTATGATTACTCACACACTCCCCAGCAGTGGAGCAGAGCACCCCACCCCATCCCCTTCACTTGGAGGGCAGTTGTATTTCCTACAGAGGCTGCAGGCAGGACTGTCCAGGAAGCCACACCAAGGCTGCGTTGACCCCATCATGCTCCCTTCCCTGCACACGGCAGCCACACTGGGCTCAAAATAGAAAGTTAATTGAAGGGCAGAGGGCAGACATGTTACAAAAGGAGGGTTCAGAGCAAAGAGGCTGCACCACAATGTAACAGTGTGCTATTACATCAGACGGCCCCTCCTAGCCCTGTAGCAACCCCCAAACCTACCTCGCTCCTTCCTGCTTGCATTAGAATCTAAATTGCATTAAATAATGACCCGGAAGGAGTGCACACTGCCAGGACTGATGGAAGGCTCTGAGTACCAAGAAAGTGAGGGAGTCAGCCACGCCATCGCCTTGGTGCCAGCAGGGAGAGCTGGGGTGGGGTGAGAGTAGAGAAGGGGGAGATGCCGAGGATATGGGGAATATGAAAGGAGGCTTCAGCCCACAGGGAAAGGGCCAGAAGCTTCTGCCAAGTGGTCATTGCCACCCACCCTGTTTTAAGCTCTATTACAGAGAGGATATAAAATAGCATAAGACACAGCCCTGCCCTCAAGAAGCAAGAGTTCAGTTGGCAAGATGAGTCCCCCAGAAATGAAGAGTTAAAAAAAGCCTCTGGGGGCTAGGTGCAGTGGCTCCCACCTGTAATCCTAGCCCTCTTGGGAGGCTGAGACGGGAGGATAGTTTGAAGTCAGGAGTTCGAGAACAACCTGAGCAAGAGTCAGACCCCGTCTCTACTAAAAAATAGAAAAATTACCTAGGCATTGTGGCAGGTACCTCTAGTCCCAGCTACTTGGGAGGCTGAGGCAGGAGGATCACTTGAGCCCAGGAGTTTGAGGTTGCTGTGAGCTACGACACTTTGGCACTTTAGCTTGTGGCAACAGAGTGAAAATGCCTCAGCGGAAAAAAAAAAAAAAAACAGCCACAGGGGATTTTTTGCAGGACTGTTTGTCATACATGTAAAATGAGCAGTGGCCTCAGGAGATTGGAATAGAAGGTTCTTCTTCTGACTCTTTTTTGCTTTACCTTGTATGATGGAAAATTTCAAGCATATACAAAAATAGAGAGGTAGCAGATGAGACCCCACAGGTAGGAAGTTTGTAAAGTAAAATTCCACGTGTGTGTCATTTCACCCGTAACTACCTCAGTGTGCATGGACCAGATGATTTTTAAGGTTTCTTCCAGCTCTGACCCGGTGGGAGTGAATGTGTGATGGTGGGTGTCAGAGGGTTTCTCTGAAGGAGTGAGGAGAAAGTGACATGTCGTTGGGGGCTGGGTGTATGTGAGGACACACACACGGGCGCACAACCTGCAGCCTTGAGGACCACCTCTCACCACCCCAAAACTGTCCCTACTCAGCCTAGTAGATGTCAACCCAGGCAAAGCTGGGTGGAGCAGCTTGGTCATGGGGATGTAAAAGAGACAGAGACTGCAAGAGAACCATATAAACATCTGTTTATTCATAAAATACGTTCCTTTACATGGCACAGCTGTGGAGAAGCAGACAGGACCCAGCCCTGGCGGTCACAAGCTTACTGAGGGGCTGGAGGACACCAGAGACCAAACAGCCCGGGGAGTGTTCCAGAGTGTCACACCAAAGTGCATCTCACCCAGAACTGCAGGGTCAAAAACTCAGAGAGCCAGAGACTCTCTCAAAGATGAGAGGATGAGACATCCTCTCAAAGATGGAGGTCAAAGAGGCCTGGACGCCTGTCCCCTCCAGACAGGAGGGCCGAGGACTGCAGGAGCAGCTGCTTCACCCCAGCACAACCTTGGGTGGTGTCGGGTCAGCCAGAGTCCCTCCACAGCAGGATTTCTCTGTCCAAAGCGAAGGAAATACTACAGGGGCATGATCAAGGCTCAGTCGAATTTGCTGAGCTGAATCAAACCAAACCCAGAAGCACTGAACTAGGGTCTAAGGTAAGAAAGGATTCCTGTGGGTTTTCCACAGCTCGGTGGAAACAATAAATCAGCCCCAGGCCCTAAGCTGTATTTTAAGTACCTGAGATGTGGTTAATGGTAATAGTTATGTTGGGGACCCAGGAACTTTGTCCTGCTACAGGCTGTAAGGGAAACCTGCCATAGAAGTAAAGACTAAGGCAGGTCTCAGGGGCTCTCACCTGTAATCCTAGCTCTGTGGGAGGCCGAGGTGGGTGGCTCATGCCTGTAATCCTAGCACTCTGGGGGGCCGAGTGGATTGCCTGAGCTCACAGGTTCGAGACCAGCCTAAGCAAGAATGAGGCCTTGTCTCTATAAAAAGCCAGGCATTGTAGCAGGCACCTGTAGTCCCAGCCACTTGGGAAGCTGAGGCAAGAGAATCACTGGAGCCCAAGAGTTTGAGGTTACTGTGAGTTATGATGCCAGGGCACATTACCAAGGGTGACAAAAAGACTCTGTCTCAAAAAAAAAGGATTGAATTCGACCCACCTAAAAGTGTCCTTTAAACAGCCTGATGTGTGTCCAGTATTATAGTGCTAAAGTAATACAGAGGTAAAGACCCTATCTTCGGGACAAGTGCCTAGCACCGTGCCAGGCCTGCTGTCATGAAGCTGACCATCCAGGGGGCAGGAAGACGGGCTCCTACATTACATCCATGCTGCAGCTGGTGTGTGTGGGTGCTTCCTTAGGGAGACATTAGTCCTGATTTTATAGGTGGAGGATCTGAGGTTTAGGGATCTAAGTCACTGTCCTAAAATCACAACTGGAGAGAGAGAGAGAAGCAGGCTTGCAGGCGAAGGCCTTCCGACTCCAAAGCCTACATTCTTGGTACCACACTGCCTTGTACCAAGCTGAGGGCCTGCCAGGGAAAGGGCACAGGTTAAACGTGAGACAGCCACCCTCAAGTGCAAGGCCAGTAAGATGAGGAGCCAGCTGGTGACTTAGGAGCTCGGAGGAGAGTTGTCATGCTGGCAGGGTGAGGGCAGAGCCAGGACTGGCAGGTGCACTTTACAGGTACACTGACGATGCACACAGCCCAACATGGCTGAGATGTTTCGTGCAGAGGGGTAACTAAGCTCTGTCTGCCACTGCGCAGTTCCTGAAGTGCTTTTACAGACTTGACTTTTATAACAACCCTGCCAGGTGGGTTATTGCTGTTCCATTGCTCAGATAACTAAGCTGAGGCCCGCTTGTGAGTGCTGTGGTCTCTCAGCTGGGAGGTGGGAGAGCTCAGATGTGAGTGTGGGTCGGTGACTGCAAAGCCTGTGCCCAGTAAGTGCACTGGGAGAGCTGAGCAGAGGCCGAAAGGCTGCCAGGAAGTGGGTTCCTGTGGCACAGGGTGCTGCGCCTGGCCCCTATAAGGCCCTTCGGGACCCTGTAAGAGACAGGGACTTAATGGAAGAGGGAAAACATCTCCTGGTCTTCATAGGGAGGGGATGGGTGAAGAGAGGAAAAGAGGACGCCCAGAGGCAAAGACCTGGAGCAGCATAAGGCTGGGGGCACCAGATACAGATCTGGGATAGTAGTGGGCAGCAGAGTGCTCTGAAGAGTGGGGACACCTGGTGGCCATGTTTAAGGTCAAGGGGCCAAATCACTTAGCACCCGATCTGGCCTGGCCGGGGCTACTACCTTCCGTGCCTCTTGCCCATTTCCACATCTTGTTACTCAGCCACCATCCCAGCTGGAGCCATGAGGACAGAATCACAAGTGTGCCGGCAGAGGCGAGCCTGGACCTTAGAGAAGGACTGCGTCAGCCATGAAGACCATCCATGAGAGTTTGTCTGGCTCACCCGCCCAGCTTCTGTGCTCCAGCTCCCTGCCATCTCCATGGGCTTTGACCTTGATGCTGCATTGGTTTTGGAGAGCCCTTGGTGTCTGATCCCGGCCAGTCCCTCCTCTGTGACACAGCCTGCATGGAGCCCTCCCCACCCACTCCCTGCACCCAGCAGCCCCTTGTACAGTGCGCGCCCACTTTGGCACTGACCAAGGATTGTCATGGCTGCGGCCCCAGTGCAGAGTTGAGGTAGATCACCCCTTTCTGGGGAAAGCTTGCTGGCCTGGGGTGGCAGAAGGCCGACAAGCTGCCCCGGGGGGAGGCCGCTGTGTGAACATACGGAGAAAAAGGAGCAGATGGCACAGGCCTGTGGGACGAGGGCTCTGAGGGGGGACCGCAGCTTGACCAGACACGCGGGCTGTTCCTCATGTCTCTTTCTCGTCATGCCTACTCCCAAGAGCGTGGAGACATAAATGTGGAGGAGCTTCCTGGAGGCTGAGATTTAGGAGATGGTTTCCAGAAGCACGTGCCTCCCAAGATTGGGGCCAGGGCTTTGGAACATGCCAGGGTGGCTCCCACCCTCTGCCCAGGGATACCCCCGGCCAGGGTGTGTGCCCTCTTCAGAGCTGAGGGGCCTTTCCCCTGGCAGGGCAAGTAGCTTCACAGCCTCAGGGGCCACAGCCCTTCTGCTTCTCCCTCCAGGGGGCAGAGGTCCTTGCAGACCACACTCCGGGCAAGCACTTCCACAAGGAGGGCAAGGGAAATGTCACCATAAGTGGCCAAATCCCAATCTTCATTTCAATATCTTCCCATTGACCGGAGACTACTGGTGAACTTGGCTACCTGCTCCTTCCTGGTTCTCATCGGCAGGCGGCACTGCCCGTCCCCTCCCTGTCTGGTCTGAATGTGGGTTACTGCCTGTGTTCTGCTCTCTGCTCACCCTCTCCACACTGGTCCATGGTAGGATCTTTACTGGGAGCTGTGCGAGTGGAGGGGATCACGTCGCTGCAAGAACCAAGCTTCATTCAGCTTCTGCGTGGGCCACAGCCATGGCCTCTTTTGGTGACAAGTCCTGTCCCTGCCCTTGTGCTAAACACAATAGGAGTAAACTCAAGATTATGTGACAACACGAGGGGCCTCCAGGATTAGGTTGGGAAGAGGACATCTTTTCCAGAAGCTGCCCCAAAGGATAACCAATTGGTTTAAGGCATTACGTTCAGTGATAACTTCAGCATTTAACTTTTCTGTGCCTCCCAAGATTAGGAACAGGGCATTGGCCATTTGGGATTGGAGCAATCTGAAGACAGATGTGTCCAAACTCCAATTGGTTCTTTACACATCTTCCTGGTGGTTCCTGATGGCATTCTCTTGCTCGCTCATCTTTTTGATTCCGTCTTTATTTTCAGAAAACATCGCATACCTAACTGTTCTTCATCTGTCAATTCTAGTACCTGAAGTTCCTGGGGAAAGTCTAACTCTATCGTTTGTTTCTTCTGGTGACACTCACTCATGGTTGCTCCCTTCCTTGAGATTTTTCTTTTACTTGATTTTAATCTGTGGGAATCCTGAAGGCCTAAGTTAAAAATATTTACCCCTGGACAGGATTTAACTATGATTTGCCCACCAACCAGATGGTACTGCCATCGTGGGTTGAACTTCAGCCCACTTGGGGGCCTTTAACAGTTTAAAGTTCTCCCTTTTTGCTGTTAGCTCAAGGTTCAGTTTCCCAAATGAGAAGTCACAGACAAGTCTGGACTGTTGTTGGTAACTACCTGAAAGCAGCAGGGCTCCTCCCCCTGCTCACTGCTGACTCCTCCTGGCTGTGACGTTGCCTTACAATTTGTTCGTTCTTATTGGGTGTAAGATAGATTTCCCTACTGCAAGTGAACCCCGCAATGCGTCAAAAAGTATATTTTATTCAGGATGCAATTATTTTGTGGCAGGAGAGCCCTCTGATGATCCAGTCTGCCAAGTCAGCAGTTCCATGAATTATCTATTCATAGTTCATTTTCTCAGTCAACAAATATCTTGAGTGCCGGCCTTGTGCCGGGTGGTTCTAGGTCCCGAGGATACAGCACCTACTCTGCTGGAGCTTTGCAGTCTGATTCAAGAAGGAGTCAGTCCTGGGGCCAGCCCAGTCCTTAGAACACACAGCGGGGGTGTGGCTTCACCTCTTATCCACTCTGCAGGGTGCAGCATGTTTGCATGAAGGATCCGGGCACAGATTGCTCCAATCCCAAATTGGGAAAAGAAACATTTGGGGGAGGTATAGTGGGCACAAAGGAAGAAGTGCACCAATGGAGGTGGAAAGACATGAATAAGTGATGCTCTGCCCAGGGGAGTCAGGGAGCGCCTAGGAAGGTGACATTTGAAAGGGCATCTGGAAAGATCAGTAGGAGTTGCAAGGCAGCAGAAGGGCGTTCTCAGCAGAGATAAGGGCCCACATAAAAGCATGGAGTCAAGGAGGAGCCGATGCATCTGGAAGCACAGATGCACATACGGTATGGCAGGAGCATGGATGGCCGGCCAGAGGAAAGCAAAGGTGGGAGCTGCAGATGTGCACAGAGACCACCCCAGCTCCCAAGCCTGAGCATACCGCAGGAAACTCCCCTCCAGCTCCACAGGGAGGCAGTTACCAAGTCCAGCCCGAAATAGCACACATCTGGCGTCTCCTTCCCATCTCCACTGCCATTGCCTTGATGGGGCCTCATCCTTGCCTGCCTGGACTGGTGCAGTAGCCTGCAACTGGTTTTCCTGCCTCTGCCCTCATCCCCATCTAGCGGTGGTAGGACTAGGATCTTTCAGAGAGGGATATTGGACATTAGTTTTCCACTTAAAATTCTTCATTGCTTTCAGGAGAAGTTCAGATTCCTTAGATTAACCCAGAAGGACATCCACGAGAGTGTCTCTCCCGCCTCGTCTCCCACCTACCCTTTACTCCAGCCAGTAACTTCTCATAGTTCCTTCAGAGCCCAGAAATCAGCCTGTGCCACCACCTCCAGGAGATCTTCTGACCACCCTCCAGGCTGATTTAGACTAGGTCTCTCCTTTGCGCTCATGCAGGACCCTGCATACATCTTCTGTACAGCATGGTGATGTTGGACTGTCACCAGGACTTACTAGTCTGTCTTCCCTATGATGTCGTAAGCTCCTTGAGGACAGAGGATGTGCCTCTCTATTTTACTCTGTATTTCCAGCACCTAACAAAGTACTGGACACACAGCAAACAGCCAGCAAATGTTTGATGAATCAATTCAGAGGGATACACGGAGAGTGAAAGTGTGGGCCAGTGCAGTGCGTGTGTGTGGATTTGTGTGCAGTGAACACAGTGAGCAGGGCATCTGTTTGGACACCTCTCCCATCGATGTATGACCTTGTCCTAGTTTCCCCATATGTGCAAGGGACTGGTACAGCCCCTTTCCTCTGAATTCTGTGAGTGTGAGCCATGAAGAGAGAGGATGGTTTAGAGAAGTGATTCTCAGGTTGTGGTCCCCAGATCCAGATCACCAACTTCACTGCCACTTAGGAACTTAGTTAGAATGTATATTCTCCTGTCTCGCTCCAGAGTTAAAGAAACAGAAATCCGAGATTGAGGCCCAGCAATCTCTGTTTTAACAAGTCTTCCAGGAAATTGTGATGCACACTGAAGTTTGAAAACACTGGTTGAGAAGAACTCCTTTGTCACCCAGCACAACTGAGGCAGCAAGACAGGAGAGTATTGCCACAGACCAAGAGTGGTGAAGAGCAATTAGCCAGCTCTGCAGCTGTGACTGGCAGTGACTGCAGGGCAGCAGAGCACCATGACAGTGGCCTGGAAGGGTGCCACACCCCTTCTCCCAGGACTCCCTGCTGGCAAAGCCCAGAAACATCTCCCCTAGAGCCTCCCAGCAGGGTCTCGAGCTCACACCACTTTGATAGTTTGTCCATTGTCTAGAGTGGGTTCTTTCTAATGTGGATTGGCCAGGCCCTGAGCTCCGTTCTCCCTTCCTGCAGTAGGGTGTGGTGAGAAGAAGGAGCACTCTGAAGTCAGATAAGCCCTTCGGACCCCTGAGTCTGATAGGTGAGGATCCTGATCATGTTACTTAACCTCTGTGAGCTTCAGTTTCCCCACCTCAAAAACCAAGTTAATAAAACCTCATAAAGTTATTAGTAATAGAAATAGAGAATTGCTTATATTGATGCTAAATTAAAATAAACTGTAGGCCAGGCACAGTGGCTCACACCTGCAACCCTAGCATTCTGGGAGACGGAGGTGGGAGATCACTTGGAGTCATGAGTTTGAGAGAAGCCTGAGCAAGAGCAAGACCCCATGTCTACAATAAATAGAAAACTGGGGGGAGGGAGGGCGATTGGTGGGATCTTGCCTGATGTGCACAGTATGAGTGTGTTCCGCATGCCCTGGGTGAAGGGCTCAACAACAACTTGAACTTTACCTTAGAAATGAAAACAAGGGTGGGGCCTTTGGCTCAGTCAGTAGGGCACCAGCCCCATATACCTAGGGTGGCGGGTTCAAACCCGGCCCCAGCCAAACTGCAGCAAAAATATAGTTGGGCATTGTGGCAGGCACCTGTAGTCCCAGCTACTTGGGAGGCTGAGGCAAGAGAATCGCCTAAGCCCAGGAATTGGAGGTTGCTGTGAGCTGTGTGATGCCATGACACTCTACCGAGGGCGAGAAAGTGAGACCCTGTCTCTACCAAAAAAAAAAAAAAGAAGAAATAAAAACAACATGACCTAAATATTTGTACCCTCATATTAATCTAGAAAAAAAAAATTAGAAAACTTAGCCAGGTGTGGTGGCATACACTGTGGTTCCAGCTACTTGGGAGGCTGAGGCAGGAGGATCACTTGAGCCCAGGAGTCTGAGGTTGCTGTGAGCTATAATGCCACAGCACCCTAGCCTAGGTGACAGAGTGAGACTCTGCCTCAATAAAGAGATAAAGTATTACGGAATTGTCACTGTGATTATTACTAGATTGCCCTGCTCTGAGCCTCATCTCCTCCCATGCCCAGGTGACTCTTCAGAGAAACTTCAAGACTTCAAAATGCCACCCACCTTTTCAGGAAAGGATGGTGGTACGAAGCTTTCATCTCACTTCCCAAGCCCCTCGCCCCAAGAATCAACAGTGTAAGGCTAAAGTTACTAACAGTACTGTGGTGAGGCTGGTACCCTAGATCTGTTCACCTCTGAAGCTTTCCCCTCGTTGCTCTCCCTAGGACTGCCACCTTCCATGGTGCTTCCATGGGGACCGTAGCTTTGGGCCACTGTAACTAGTAGTTAGTAGTTACACATAGGGACTTTGGGATCAATGAGACCTGATCCATGTCCCAGTTATGCAACTAGCTAGCCAAGTGACCTAGGGCACATTACTTAATCAGTTTGTGCCTCAGTTTCCTCATCTGTACAATCAGCATAATATTAGTATCTTGTCTTAGGGTTGTTGATACAAGCGAACAAAATAATGTATGTATAGTGCCTGACACAGTATAAGAGTTTAAAAGAAAGTTACAGCATGCTGCCTCAGGAGGGATTTGGACCGAAAAGAGGCTGCACAGGTGTTGGTCAAAGCCCAGGCTTTGTTGTTCTCAGCCCAGGCTGATGCTTCGGGCAGCCCCCACGACAGTCTGCCACTGCCCTTTGCCCCTGGACATCGAGGGCCAACAGGGCTCTGAGTCCCTAGAACTCACGGTGGTGGCCCAGCCTGCTCTGAGAGCTCTCCTCACCCTGACCCCACTCAACAGGACAGATTCTATGCCTCAGCCCCATCTCCAACCCTGGGGACTCCAGGAAGCCAGGTGTGGGGCATCCCAGTGGAGAAATTGGGTGCAGGAGTGCATGTGACAATGAGCCTAAGACATCACCCTTGCAGGAACTCATTGAGCATGCGTCTCCTCGGCTGAGCTCTAAGTGGGCAGTGCCCTGGTCCCCAGTAAAGAGCAGACAGCCCCCCAGACAGCCAGCCCCCAGGCAGAATTGAACCAAGGGACTTGGCTTGCACTTATCTCTTGGCACCTGGAGGAGGAAATGAAGGGAGCAATTAATTGTACAAGGCAGGTGGTTTGTGCAGCTTAAGTTCAGATAAAAAGTTTAATTATCCCTAAGCCCTAATACAAATTAATTAGCCTTCCATATTAGGAGGGTAAGCTTCTCTGCTCCCGCCTCAGCCTAGACATTACTGTGGATTACCGAGGGCGCAGTGTTGAGGGTGCTGGGAGAGAGGGAGGCACAGAGGCAGGAGCCCAGAGCTGCCTCCAGGTGAGGCCGCGTGAGAGTGTCAATCTGGGGTAGGCCTCGCAGCTTACCATGCCTGGGATGTCAACTCCAAGAAAGGCTTTCTTGGCCCTTACTATCCCCACACACAAAGCCACAGCGGGGTGTGGAAGGGAGTCCTTATTTTTGCATGAGTGGAGAAAGACAAAAAGGAAATAAGACTGTAGATTTACGTTCTTTTTCTAGGCCATAACTGTTTCTGGTTTTTTTCTTTTCTTTTTACTCTCTTTCTTCAAAATTCCACAGAAAAAAATAAGCTGTAGATGTCACTAGGACTGACTCACCATGAGCTCCCCCACCTCTTTGCTCCTGCCCAGGCTGGCCCCAGGAGGGGCCGTGGGACAAGCAAGGGTCTGTGCACCACAGTCACTATACTCACAATTAGCTGCTGTTTAATGAACATTTACTGTGCAACAAGTATGTAGTCTTTGCAACAACATTGAGCTAATTCTCATTAACTCACACATTCAGCAAACATTTATTGAAGTGCTTTGAGCAGGGAAAAGACATGCACAGATTTGCATTTTAAGAATATGCTTGTTGGGGCTCGGCGCCTGTGGCTCAACGGGCTAAGGCACCAGCCACGTACACCTGAGCTGACAGGTTCAAATCCAGCCCGGGCCTGCCAAACAACAATGGTGGCTGCAACCTAAAAACGTCCGGGCGTTGTGGCAGGCGCCTGCAGTCCCAGCTACTTGGGAGGCAGAGGCAGGAGACTCGCCTGAACCCAGGAATTGGAGGTTGCTGTGATCTGTGATGCCACGGCACTCTATCCAGGGTGACAGCTTGAGGCTCTGTCTCAAAAAAAAAAATAAATAAATAAAAATAAAGAATATGCTTGTTGGGCGGAGCCTGTGGCCTAGTGAGTAGGGCGCTAGCCCCATATACTGAGGGTGGTAGGTTCAAACCCAGCCAAAATGCAACAAGAAAAAAATGGCTGGGCTTTGTGGCGGGCACGTGTAGTCCCAGCTTCCCTGGAGGCTGAGGCAAGAGAATCACCTAAGCCCAAGAGGTTGCTGTGAACCGTAACGCCACGGCACTCTACTGAGGGCAGCAGAGTGAGACTCTGTCTCTAAAAGAAAAAAAGAATATGCTTATCAGGCAGTGCCCATAGCTCAGTGGGTAGGGCGCCGGCCACATACACCGACATTAGAGGGTTCGAGCCTGACCCTGGCCTGCTAAACAATGACAACTGCAACAAAAAATAGCCAGGCGTTGTGGCAGGTGCCTGTGATCCCAGCTACTTGGAAGGCTGAGGCAAGAGAATCGCTTAGCCCAAGAGTTTGAGGTTGCTGTGAGCTGTGACGCCACGGCACTCTACTGAGGGTTACATAGTGAGACTTTGTCTCAATAAATAAATAATAAACACAAAGCTTTTACTGTGTGCCAGGTTGATCAGTTTTAAAATAGCATCTCATTTAATCCCTCAAAACTACTCTGTGAGGTAGGTGCTATTATTTTATCAATGCCAGGAAGCTGAAGACAGACAACTTAAGTATCAGGCCCCAGAGTGACCCCACTAACAAGTGACAGCTGGGATTTGCCCTGAGTATTCTGGCACTCAGAGTCCACACTTTTAACCACAGTGCCACTGAAGTAGCAGAGATGGAGAGAAGGGGATGGGATCCAGCAGATTCCTCATGTCTCCTTCACATAATGCCCCCACCCACACTCCCCCCAGCCCCAAAGGAGCAGGATGTCAAGGATGGAGCAGGGGCAATGGAGAGCAACCTGGACTCCAGCCCCAGTAGTTCCGCCTCTGACTGCTTAAGTGACCTTGAACAAGTTACTGTCCTTTCTGGACTTCAGCTCCTCCAAATGGGTCAACCCTACTTGGTAGGGTGGGCTTTTATGAGACCCAGTGAGGCAGACAGGGCACGGGCTGCAGTACATCGTTCCCTTCTATTCTTCCATTCCCCATCCCCTCTTCGTCAGAACAAATATCTGTTGCTTGGATTATTTCCATTGAGAGGATTTCCAGGCAATTCACTATCCTGGCATTCCATCTCTGCACAGGATCCAGTTAATTCATGTCCTGTAGAATATTTAGTGCCCAGAACTTGACACAGGAGCCTAGCAATGGTCTGCATCAATGAGCAATGTGACCACTCACTCCCTTTTTCTGGACACCGTACTCCCACTAATCCAGCCTCAGATGACATGGAAGGTTTAGCAGGCGTGTTACACTGGTGGCCCATGTTGGAGTTAAATTCTCCAGTGATTTTTAGCATAAACTTCTTTAAGCCAGGTCTGTCCCATCAGCTATACCAGTCATTGATTATTTGAATCAAAATACTGGTGTTGTAATTTATCTTTGTGGTTGGTTTCACCCATAATTACATCTTGTTAAAAATTCTTTTGACTCCTAAAGACCCCGATTCAGAGTGGCTGTGTCCTTTAGAAATTTGAAGAACTTACTTTAAAATAATCAGCAGTAGCTTCCTCCTCCTCATCATCATCATCATCATGGAATCCAAATGAAAGAAGGTTAAGTCAAAATAGCAATTTGTTAGTAGACAGAGTCAAAGGAGGAATGGAACAGCTAACCCACAAGAAAGTCAAGGTTAAAGGTGGTCCTCGGTAAGCACTAGAACAGGGACTCAAGTTCCATCACTGTCCTCTCCTCCTCTCTTCTGTTTTTGCATACCAGCTTTCTTCCACCCCAACTACTTTGCATTTCCCCATGGCAGAAAACATGGCTGCCAACAGCTCCAGAGCTTCACTTGAAGCTTCGACTTCTTTGAAAGAGATTGATCTGGTCCCAAAGGCAAAATCCAGGGAATGAGAAAAGGTGTTCAGCTTCATTAGCCATCAGGAGAATCCAAATAAAAACCATGGCAAGATAGCACCCCACACCCACCAGGATAGCTAGAATCAGTAACAAGTGTTGTCTTAGATGAGGAGACATTAGACCCCGCATTCATTGCCGATGGGAATGTAAAATGGTACAGCCCCTTCGGAAAACAGTTTGGCAGTTTCTCATACTGTTAAACAAGGTAACCATATAACTCCTGGGGAAAAGAAAATGTATGTCCACACCAAAACTTACACACCAATGTTCACAGCAGCATTGTTCATAATAGTTAAAATGTGGAAACAACCCAAATCTTGTCACTAATGAATGACTCAGTGTGGTGTGTCCATACGATGTGTGTAACGTCACACTGTCCTAAAAAGGAATGAAGCATTTTTGGCTGTGTTATAGTGTGTGTGACACATGCTGTAACATGGGTGAGCCTCCCAAATATCTTGCTAAGTGAAAGATACCAGACACAGAAAGCCATCCATTCATATGAAATGTCCAAAGTAGGGAAACCTGTGGACACAGAAAGAAGATTAGTGGCTGCCTAAGACTGAGGAGTAGAGGGAAGTGCCTGTAGCTCAAGGAGGAGGGCACCAGCCCCATGTACTGGAGGTGGCCGGCTCAAACCTGGCCCTGGCCAAAAAAAAGACTAAGGACTGGGGTATGGAATGGCCAGTGACTGCTAATGGGTGTAAGGTTTATTTTAGGGGTTCTAAAATTAAAGGGTTTTTTGTTTGTTTGTTTGTTTGAGACAGAACCTCAAGCTGTCACCCTGGATAGAGTGCTGTGGCATCACAACTCACAGCAACCTCCAGTTCCTGGGCTCAAGCGAGTCTCCTTCCTCCATCTCCCAAGTAGCTGGGACTACAGGCGCTCGTCACAATGCCCGGCCATTTTTTGGTTGCAGCCGTCATTGTTGTTTGGCGGGCCTGGGCTGGATTCAAACCCACCAGCTCAGGTTTACGTGGCTGGCACCTTAGCCCATTGAGCCACAGGCGCCAAGCCTAGGGGTTCTAAAATTAGACTTTGTGAATACACTAAACACCATTGAAATGTACAATTTAAATGGTTGCATTGTATGGTATATAAATTGTATATCAATAAAGTTTTTAAAAAAATAAATCCAGGAAAGGAACTCCCTGACCTAGCTTAGATCAGATGCCCTATTTTGAACTTCCTATTAATAACTGTGGCTAGTGGAAGTGGGGGGGCATCAGGAAAGGTTTATAGGAATTTGGCAGCTCCTACATGGGGTAGACTATCAGCAGACAGAACAATAGGTATCCGCCAAAGTGCCTATTTCTGGAGAATTCAGTTACACAAACACTAAATTAAGTGTTTCTGGTGGAATTATCTTATTAATGATGGCGACAGCCTGGGGATATAAAACCCATTTTATAGATGATAAAGGCTCCAATTAAATACATTGTCCATGGTCACTTAACTAAGTGGTAAGTAATGTGGGGCTAGGGTTTGAACCCAGGTCTGAAGCCACTGTCCTCCCTCAATTATTAGGCCATACTGCCTCCCTCTGGCTTTATACAAGTTGTTGAAAATCCTGGAACATAACTACTGGAGACCTAACTTGAAATCCATTATTTCTCTCACTTATTTATTTGCTCTTCACTAAAGTAGACCCTTCCAACATAAAAACCATGAACTTCGTTTGCTGCAGAGGCCCACTGTTGGTAATCTTTACAAAGTGCCGGAACACTGAAGATGGTTGTTGAACTCCGGCTAACCACGTTGCTACCCATACCACACTCCTCCAGCTTGTCATGGATTTAAAAACTGGGACAGGAACACATCTTGTTAAAACCACAATGCAATGGGTCTGTAGCAGCCTCCTGATCCACCAGCCAGTTAACCTTACTCTCAAAACAAGAAATAAGGTTATGTAGCAAGATGTGTGCGTAGTGAACCAATATAGCCTACCTGCCAAGTGTTCACACTCTGTCTCCTTAATAATCTGCTCTCGAATCTTCCCAGAAACTAGATGGCAGAATTGATGGATGCCAAGCCCATGGGTCTGTGGTTACTCAGACCTCCTCTCTCTTCTTTACAAATATCAATACAGCCTTTTTCTTGGTATTTTTCTGCTGCACCATGCTTTCTCAAAGATCAACGGGCAGTGGTTCCACAACCCAGTGTGCACATACCTCCAGTCTCCTGGGGTAGATTCATGTGGACCTGTGGTGTAAATTTACTGACTTCAGCTGGGCATTTGCCTGGGCTCCCCTCTCCTACTTGGAGCCCCGGTGCCGATCCTTTTCATCTGTCCCAGCCTCTCCAAGATGCAGCACGTTCTTGGTGGAGAAGGCAGCGGAGCTCCAGGGAGAGGAGCTGTTCCTCTTTCTCTCTGTCATCTGTCACCGGCAGAACCATCTGTCCCAGCAGTAGGCATGTCTTCCCTCCTCCTTCTTTCTTCAAATGGATAAAACAATCTTTCTGTTGTCCTTAGCATTTTTCACCATCCTCAGTCATTCTGAAATGCACCATTCTGCATGAGCCTGCCACACTTCCGTTTCATCTATGGCCACGTGCCCACTGGCTCCCTTTCAGTCATGCCAGCTGAAAGTTCCCTTTTCATCATCATGAGGATTATTTGAACTTGGAACAACCTTCTATGTTTTTAGAGTTTCCCATTGATGGAGATGATGGTTTCCAGAATGCCTAGGTAAACATAATAGCCTTTATAAAGCTGGGTATCTCGCACCAGGATTATGACATAGGTGACTATTATTATCTTTATTTAATAAACAAGGAAACTGAGGCCAGAGTGATTTTATGGTGAGGTCACACAGTGATTTTATGGTGAACCTGGGTGGGTTTTGAACCCAGGTCATCTAAGCCCAGAATCCATATTCTCAACCACTGTCCTGGAGGCCTCTCGGGAGCACCATGGCAGAGAAGGCAACTCCAGCCACAAAGATCCAGAAGGAGCTTTTATGGGCCCCAGTGGTAGTGCACATCTGAGACAGCTCGAGCCAGTAAAAGGGCCTGAATACTGACACCGAGAGAGAAAGAGACAGCTCACAACAGGAGCCTACTTCACAGGCTCTGGAGAGGCTTCAGTGAGATGGTTCATCCATTCACCAAACACCTGTCAGCCTCTGCCATGGCCTCCACAAAGCCCTTAGGAGGTAAGGATTTCTGAAACAACTTGTCCCATCCCCTTCCACATCCTCTCTGGAGATCCAAGACACCTGGGTCCCCTCAGGACAAGTCATCTGGAACCTCACTGTTTTAGCGGCAGTTCCTGGGCATCCTAAGTTTATTTTGGCTTCAGACACCCAAAGAGCACAGAGGCGGGGGAGATGGTGTTCCTGGCTTTGGCCAAAGGAGTCATCACAGCTCTTTGCTTAATAAGCCCTTTAAATTATCTCAATAAAGAGGAGACTAAACACTTAACCACAGTGGAGTGTCTTATTGATTGGAGGAGAGAGGCTCTGGCCTGCCTGCCCAGGACTGAGCAGGATCCAGGCCAAGCCGGTCCCAGGGGGCAGCTTCCAGGGTGTGAAGTACTTGAGAGAGTTTCTCTGAGCTCTGAGAAGAGCCGGTACTGTTCCAAAGTGGCTTCACAGATTAAGGGGCTGAGTTTCGGAGCTCATGGTCATGGTAACCTCTGAGACAGTGAGGTTAGTGGGAAAGAGATAAAAGGAGGAGGAGGGGGGTTTAATCCCAGATGAGCAAACGAGCACAGTCCCTGAAGTTCTCCGAGCCTCAGTTCCTGCACCTGTTCAGTGGGGACGAGAATACAAAGTTCACAGTGTTCGTGGGGCTCCTATAGGTAACTGTGTAAACATGACTTCTAGGCAGGGCTCAGTGGCTCACACCTGTAATCCCAGCACTTTGGGAGGCTGAGACAGGAGGATCGCTTGAGCCCAGGGGTTCGAGGTTGCTGTGAGCTATGGTGATGCCGCAGCACTCCAGCTTGGGCAATAGAGCATGACTCTGTCTCCAAAAAAACCCCAAAAACCTGTCTTGTAAATTATAAATCTCCACATGAGTAGTGGGTGGGTTTATTTGTTATTGTTTTCTTGAATGAGATCCTGTCTCTTGGCTGCTGAAAGCTCATCCATGACTCCTCACAGGATAAGATCCATACTCTTCACAGCCCACTGGACGCCGCAGGCTCTGACCCTCGCCTGCCTCCCTAACCTCCATTGCTGTAACTCTCCCTGTTGCAAGTATGACCAGTACCGTTGGCCTTTTGACAATTCCCAGAACAACCAGCCTCTCTCCAGCTCCCTCAGGGCCTCTGTGCTTTCTGTCACCTCTGCTGCACACACTCGTCCCCAGCTGTTCTGCCTGGCTGGAACGTTGACTTTCAGATCTCAGGTAAATGTTAGCTCCTCAGAGAGCCTTTCCTTGCCCACCTGCCACCTGCCACAGCACCTGTCTCCGTTCTCTTCATGAAAACAAGCACCAAGCCCAATTGTTTTACGCATTCACTTAGTTCCTGGTGTTCTCCTTGTAGGATGTTGACGCCGTGAACATGAACAGCAGGTCATATCGTAGTACCTGGCACATGGTGGGCACTCTGACCAGTTGTTGAATGTGAATGGTGGATGATGGGCAAGGAAGCCTGACTTGCTCTGCAAGTGGCCCCTCCCTTACATTCTCTCTCTCTCTCAGGTATGGAGACATGGTGCCCAAGACGATTGCAGGGAAGATCTTCGGCTCCATCTGCTCCCTGAGTGGCGTCCTGGTCATTGCCCTGCCAGTTCCTGTGATCGTTTCCAACTTCAGCCGGATTTACCACCAGAATCAAAGAGCTGATAAACGCAGGGCGCAGAAGGTAAGCCTGGGACGCAGGGGTGGGGGAGGAGGGATAAAGGGCAGGAGCAGACCTGGGCTTTATGCAGCTGGCAGTCAGCTTGCCAGGCCTGGAGCTCCTCGGAGTCACTGCACACTCAGCCCCTGGCTCTGGAAAGTCAGGAGCTTTCTATCCCTTCCTACTCGCCAGTGTCCTGACAGCTGCAGAATGCAGTGAGCCCCTAGGCGTCTGCGGCCGACTGTCTCCTTTTGGATATCCTGTGGCAGCTCCCTGGTCCCTGGCTTTGTCTCCACTCCCTCAGCCACCACCACTCACAGCCTCCTGGATGCTCCCTCTCAAGTCAAGCACTTACTGGGAAACATAATCTCTTTTTAATATCCCATAATAGCCTATATGAAAAGAAAGGCGAATACTGTGAGAGGAGAACGCTCTGAGGTCCTTGAGTTCAAGGACAAACAGCACCACAGGCTTTAGTAACCACCATGGTATCACAAGGTTAAGGCACAGAACGTGGTGGATGATCAAGAGAATAACCCGCGCAGCGCCTGTGGCTCAAGGAGTAGGGCACCGGCACCATATACTGGAGGTGGCAGGTTCAAACCCAGCCCTGGCCAAAAAAAAGAAAAAAGAGAGAGAGAGAATAACCATCAATTCCAAGAAAAGCTTAAAATTGTGTCCAGTATACACTGCTGAAGATGACAGGGAACAGTGAAATGCTGTCATTTGCCCTTAGAATGAGGAAAAGTGTCTGAAGGCTTTGGCGCCCAGGAAGATGCCTCCTTCCCGACGAGCCTTCCACATTTTCATTTTTCTTCTGATCTGTGCTGAAACCTATGATGTCCTTCCATAGCGCCTCAGCCCCCAGACAGTGTTTTCATAGTCTTTCCAGGGACAGGGGACCGGAGGAGACCTTGGAGACCTTGTTGAAAGATTGCCTTATGGAGGCTTGAGACTTTATCTCCTTATTTTCTTCCTTCTTTTGTTCATTTATTGCAGACATCTACTGAGCACCTATGATGTGGTAGGGCCTACACATTGCAGCTGGGTTCTGTCCTTGCCACATGATCCCTGCCATGTGGCCTTTTGTGTGTCGTGAGGTTGCCTCCTCCCTGTCCTCCTGCCCCCTCTGCCTGAGCTGAGCTGTATTTTCACTTGACCTTGACCTGGTCTGTAATGTTGTCAGCCATTAGATGTATCTTCTGGCTCTGTGCCAACGTCTCTATCCCGTCCATACTGTCACCCTATGTCAGGGTTTCGGAACTACCTTCACCCCCGATCAGCTGTCCCAGGAATGGAAATCTTCTCTCTTTCTCTCTTCAAGTCAGCTGGCAAATCTGAACAACATCTAAATGCATTATGCAAACTTAAATACAGAGGCAGAGAGAAACTGGGATCTTCTTTCCAAGTCCAGGAGCCTGAGACCCTGAAGGGCCAGGGATCCTATAGTGCCCCCACCCCCAGGGGCTAGGGCTGACACAGGTTTTGGCACAGCCATGTGGTGAGGTTCACAGGGATCCTTGGCTACCATGGCAGCCTGTACACACAAGGTAACAGCCATTGCAACTGTGATTTAGGTACCCTCCTCTCCATGCACCACCTCCCCCTCCGGGCACCACCTCCCCCTCCAGGCACCACCTCCCCCTCCAGGCACCACCTCCCCCTCTATGCACCACCTTCCCCTCCAGGCACCACCTTCCCCTCCAGGCACCACCTCCCCCTCTATGCACCACCTCCCCCTCCAGGCACCACCTTCCCCTCCAGGCACCACCTCCCCCTCCATGCCCGCATCCTCTCCTACTTTTTACAGAATCTCATCTGCTTTTTGCCCCTGCAAAGACTGTAACAGTAGACATTTCCCCTGGTACTTTTCTTTTTTTTTAAGAAACAAAATGTCACTACATTGCCCCAGCTGGAGTCAAAGACCCAGGCTCTAGCAATCCTCCTCCTGCCTCAGCCTTCCCAGTAGCTGAGACTACAGGTGTGCACCACCACACCTGGTCTCCCTGGGAGTTTATAAAGCCCTTCTGGTGTGGTTAAAATCCAGAAGAAATAACTTCAACTTATTCCTCCATCTAGCTGCTAAAGATGATCCTCCCTCCCTCCTGACTTCCTGCCCCCTACCCCCGTCCTCCTCTCTCTCCCCTTGAAGTCAGAGGAAATATTTACAGTCCCTTCACCTAGCCTGGATACTGTTTCTCCTCAAGGTTGCTCAGCTCTGTCCCTTGCACCTTGGGCTTCCTGCACTCAGTCTGCAGGGGGCAGGTCCAGAGGGTATAGTGGGAAGCCGAGAGAAGGGAGGAAGAGGTCAGAGAAGCCAAAGGTTGTTCCCAGACCACACACTCGGGAGCTGCAGGAGCCACAGAGGAGAGCTCCAGCCTCATGCTCTGGCTGCAAATGCTCAAAAGGAAGTTAATACCTTCATCCCTCAATGTGCCTGGTCTGCTTAGGGTCATTACTAAGATAAGTCTGCTACTATTTGCTTCAGAGACTGTGGCTTCTGAGCCAAATCCATTAGAGGTCAGATGGGGTAGTCTAGCCAAGGCCAGAGGAGGGAGATGTCTGGAAGGGTCCATTTGGTCCCCATCTCCAGTTCTGGTTCATGTCCATATTCTTTTGTATAAGGAGATATTTGAGATAACTGTAGATTCACATGGAGCTGTAATAAACACTACCCTGAGATCCCTTGTACAGTTTGGCCAGTTTTTCACATTGGCAACACAAAACTACACATTTTACAAAACGGTAGCACAATGTCATGAGCAGGGTATAGGCATGGAGACAGCCCACCAGTCCTGTTAAGCTTTGCTTGCACTCATGTGTGTATGTGTAAGGCTTTTACGGTTCTCTCACCTACACGGTTCATGCACCATCACCACAGTCAAGGCGCTGAACAACCCCAACGCCACGGGGATCTTTGCATTGCCCATTTATAGCCTCGCCCCCACTCTACCCTGCCCCGATCCCCTGGTTACCATTTACCTGTCCTCCATCTTTCAAATGTCTTCATTTCAAAAATGTTATACAGATGGACTCATACAGCATGTGTAAACTTTAGGGACTGGCTTTTTTCATCCCGTTTTCCTCTTGGGGATTCACCCAAGTTGTGCATATCAACAGTCTATTCATTTCTCATAGCTGAGTAGTGTTCCACAATATGGTATACTGGCTTGTTTAACTTTTCACTGGTTGAAGAATATCTGAGATAATTCCAGTTTGGGGTTATTACAAATAAAGCTGCTATGAACATTCATGGACAGGTTTTTATGTAAAAATAAGTTTTTATTTCTCTGAGATAACACCTAAGGGTATAATTGTCCATGATCTCTTTTTGGCCTTTCCATTTCTTTCTCTTCCTTCTTCTTCTGCTTCTCCCAAGTCAACAGATAGAAATACTTATGACCAAAGGGCATCTCCCAGCCAGACAGACAGAAAGTGCCTAGTTGTGAGAGCTTCTCAGAGACTAACAGAAGCTTGCAGGGAGCAATTGGATACATTGGGAAGGAAGTTTTAGGAATAATAGAGTAACCTCAAAGAAAAAGAAAAGAATTATGATCTTGCACATAGATGGTTTCCCTGAAACCATATCCAGGGTGGCAGTGTTCGCCTTCCAGATTTCTCTTCAAACATGGAACTTCCACACCTGTTCAAAATGCATCTTCCTGGGCATTGCTCATCAGGTTTAGAAACTGACAGGAGTTTGAAACTCAGGAAAAGAGCAGAATGTTATGGAAGCAGTACTTGACCTGGCAGTTGGTCCTGTGCTAATTTACACTGGACCTGAATAAGCCACTTCTCCTCACATCCTCCATTTTTTGTCTTTGAAATGGCTCAGGATATGCTCTCTCAGCTCTCTTTTAACTCCCATGTCCTTAAGGCCATGGAGGAGAGTGAAGCTGATCGGTCCAGCCAATGATTGAGCCCATTGCAGTGGCTTTATAAACATGGATGTCTAACCAACTACAAACGACCATTTTCCTTCTTCGTCCATCACAAGCTTTGTGTGAGCACCTGCTCAGTGTGCAGCCCTGCGTTGGGTGCAAGAGATAAAAATATGCATAAGCCACAAGCCCCAGCTATCTGGAGCTCAAAGCCAAACCAAGGAGCCTCACCAAATGCAATGTGCTGGGGATCGTTCTGTAAATACATTGCAAACCTCTTTATCCTGTGTGGGAAATGATTAAACGATATGGTGCATTTGATATGACAATCTATTGCATTAATAGAGCCCAGGGTAAGAGAAGATTAAAAGAAGTGCCACAAAGGAGAACAGGAGAATCTTTCATCTCTAGAAAATAATGAAGACAGACCCCAGACACGAGAAAAGTCTGGCTCTAAGTGGTGCAATCAGATTAGATAAGGCTTATAATGAGCTTGACACAATTAGATTTCTATATGACACTCTCAGCACCCAGCACTCACCCAAAGCAACAACAGCCAAATTCTCAAAAGGGAGGAACTTGCATGAATGTGAGGATCTAGCCAAGGGGAGGGCTGGAGCAGGATTGTCCTAGACCTTGGATGTAGATTCTTTGCTCAGAGTAAGAATAGTTGGCAGAGTGGACTTGCTATTGCCCTTTCTGTCTCAACCCCTCCTTCTTGTTTTCTCCTAATCCAGAGGAATACTCTTCCTCATATCTATGGGCAGGTCTTTCAGACTTACGTCCTGGCCTTGTCCTCATATTTAGAGGCCAGGGAAGGGACTTGAATTGTCCCAGCAAAGAGATACTGCCCAATGGGGGCCTTGCCAGGAAATAGACATACAGTATGTCTTTTGCACTTCTGTTGACAGCCTGAATTCCTGTGTCCACAGCCTCCTTTTAGCAGATGCACCAGCTCAGAGAACACTTGGGGAGAAAGTAACAAAAAATAGAAATTGCCATAATTTCCCAAGGACTCTTCTCCTGCTTAGGGTCCATGCTGAGTTCCATATGGACTTTCCCAAAGGCAGGAGGACAGGCCCTTCCACTCCAGCATGGGTCTGTGACCCTTGTGGGCCTTTCTGCTTCTGGTCCCAAGAGCTTGAAGCCTGGTCTAGATCAACAGGGTCCAAAACTCAAGGTACATTTTTAACCCAACAGGAACTCCTCTACCCAGACCCTTTCCCTCTCACTCAGAGACTCTTTCCTTAGCCTTTCTCTTTGGTTGTGCCACTGTCATGGTAACAATGATTACGGTCCTCAGGGGGAAGAAGAACAGCCAGCATGTGCAGTGTCCAGCCTGCCCCATTGCCTCTGCAAGCAAGACAGGTAGCTTGTATTGAAGCATCAAGCAGCCCTCCCACAGGGGACCTTCTCTGCTGAAGGCCTCCCAGGTTGGAGCTGAGGAGAGTTTCCAAAGTGGTGTATGGACATGTGTCCCACTCTCCCTCGTCTCTCACACACCAGGCCATGTCCCACAGGCACCTACACTCATCCCCACTGTGATGCATAGCAAGATAGACGTATATTGACACGTCCATGCATGAATCCGCTGCCAGAGACAGACATGCAATTTGCACGTTGCTTATTAATTAAAAAAAAAAATAGAACCTACTGTTTACTAAGCTCTAAGGATACATCAATTATCAAGGCAAAAACTCCTAGCTGTAAAGCGTTTACATGGTAGTGGAGGAAAGAGAAGTAGCAAGATAAATAGATAAAACATGCACTACCTCAGTATAAGTGCTAAGGGAAAACCAGAGGAGGTAAGAAGTGTCGGAAAACATACATCCCAGCTTTTCTCATAATTCACTAATGTCTGAGGACCTACTGCATGCAGAGAACTGTACTGGGCCCTAGGGGAGAATCACAAACCCTCCTGAAGGAGTCTGCAGTCTAGTTAGAGAGAAGTACTCCAGAGAATAGCATGTGGCATTGTGTCCTACGGCAGATGAAGGTCATGAGACCTCTGTGAGGACAGAGAGTCTGGACAGAGGTATTTCCCCCCAGGACCACCCCCAAGCTGGAGAGCTGAGTATAAAGTCCTAGGAATTCTGGCTGTGACCATGGTGCACAAGGGGGGGTTACACAATGTGTCAGACCCAGCCTCTCAGTCTGTGACCAGAGATGCTCAAGGCTAGGAAGAAGCAGTCTCTTCCCCTTCTCTAGCGTGTCCTGGGAAGCCAGCCTCCTGGGCCAGCCGTCCTTCCATGTCGTGGTCCCCCTTACCCTTTCATTGTCTCTGCCAATCACAGAAGGCCCGCCTTGCCAGGATCCGCGTGGCCAAAACGGGCAGCTCCAACGCCTACCTGCACAGCAAGCGGAACGGGCTCCTCAACGAGGCACTGGAGCTGGCGGTGGGTACCCGAGCCCTGGGCTTGGGGGCAGGGGGTAGGAGGGCTGACTCCCTCTCCAGGGGCCCCACACTCCCACACCAGGGCCCCAGTTGGAACCCTGAGGAGCACCTGGTGGCAGACTTCCCCAGGTAGCAGCCCCCTGCCACCTTCCTGTCCCCTAGGATATCACCACTAAACCAGCTGCAGACTCAGGGCTCCTGGCCCACTGGCCAGCATGCTCTATGCTGACCCTAAAAGTTGGTTTGTCCAGATTTTTCTGTTGCCGTCCTACCTCTGTGGGGAAATGAAGGAGCTGGAGAGGGATGTAGCCACCAGCTTTATACTCAGTCTCCCTTCTGTTCTCACTAGGGTACCCCGGAGGAGGAGCACATGGGCAAGACCACCTCGCTCATCGAGAGCCAGCACCACCACCTGCTGCACTGCCTGGAGAAAACCACTGTGAGTCCCCGCCCATTGCCACCTCCGCTTTCATCCCTGACCCCTGACCCTGTTTTTTTCTAAGGCTGTCCTCACATCCTCACTGGCCAGAATCAAAGTCTGTCCCCTTCAGACCCAAGAGGCAGTGATAAGATCTGTCAGCTCAGGAGGAAGGAGCCCCAGAGCAGGGCGAGCCAGCAGCCCTACAGCAGCTTCCCACAGCCTACACCAGCCCCCATGGCCTGTTTCTTGATTTCTGGGGACTGAGGGCTCTGTCTGGCTCTGATGGCATCACCCTTCAAAGCAGGGCTGAATTGGTACAGGATAGTACCAAAGAGTGTGGAATTTTGCCTCATCTCTGGGGATGGGTTGATGCAATCTGTGGGTCCCTTTGCTCCCTACATTCCTCTTGGAAAAGGAGACAGGCAGTGCATATGTTTCTCTAGCCAGGATTCAGCAGTATCACCTCCTCTCGGATACCCTGAAATCCCCAGGGCATTTCGATTCTGAAAGGCTGATTGTTAAAGCAGAGTCATGGTTTAAGGGTACCGGAGCTGGAATGTGCAATGATGCTTGTGCCTCACAAACATACCAAAAGGAAGGGCAGTGGGGCCAACCCTGGACCCTTGGCAAAAGAGTTCTAGGAATAGGAGGGTGGGCAGAGGAGTCGGTGTGGACAAACCAGAGAGAAACAAATGAAATGCTTCCCTCTGACTTCTAGGACCTCTCTCCCCAAAAAGCCTAGAGTTGGAGCTCAGCACACAAAAGAGGGGACTCTCTAATTCTGAATGTTCCATACTCTGGCCTCCCAGAGTGAGGTGAATAGATGTTAGATGACTGTTAACCTGAGCCAAATGCGGACACTATGGGTGGCACTTGAACCCAATGAGGTCTTCCAGAATGGGAGGGTGCCCTGCCTTCATTTCCAAGACTTATTACCAAAGCTCTATTCATGTATCTAGAATTTCTCTCAATGATTACAAGCTTGCCAAAGGGATAGGCCTGGACCTACCTGCCCTTTCCAAGTCGCATGTGCTGGGTGGAATGTATAAATTGGAGGGATACTGGTGAAAAGATCTGGGTTTGAAGGGCTGGAATGTTGGCACTGAAGAAATGAATTTTGGAATTGGGGATGGAATGCTGGCATTGAAGGGGTGGAATGTGGAATTGGAGGGAAAGAATGTCAGACTGGGAATAAAGCTCTGGAATGCTGGATTTTAGGGGAGGAATGTTGGGCTCAAGGGTTGGAATGTTGGGATAGGAGAGGCAGAACATTGGGATGGAAGGAGCAAATGCTGGGTTTGACCAGGGTCCTGTTGGAGCCACAAGGTGGAATGTTGGGGGGGGGGACAGAATGCTGGGAAGAGGGGGTGCAATGTTGGACTTAAAGGGTGGAATGCTGGGATGGAAAGACTGATTGTCAAAACTGGCTTGGGAATGCTGGAATGTACAATCAATGGTGTTTTTATCTTCTGTTGGCATGTTGTCCTGTAGGGGTTGTCCTATCTTGTGGATGATCCCCTGTTATCTGTACGAACCTCCACCATCAAGGTATAACTTTTTAAAACTTCAATTGATGTTTTTCTCTCTGACTCTTTTAAATCTGTGGATTCTCCTCTTTTTACCCCCTGGCCTGGTTCTCTGCATGTGCTGTTGATTCTTCCGGGGCTTAGCCTACCTCTGCTGTCACACCCAGTACCAGCTCAGCCTTCCAGTTTTTTGTGCTGAACTACCCAGCTGTCTCTCTGATTCCCTCTTTGGACCTCCCAAGGGGCTGGGAGGGGTGGTGGAACCTGGCACCAATGTTGGTGCCCTACACGTGTCCACGGGCCCCCTCTGCCTCTGCCACCCCACCCGACCCCCAGCTCCCGGGGGACTCCTGGTGTTGGCTGCCAGGGCTGGCCTCTTTCTGAACTCTGTTCTCACGCTGCTTCTCAGACTTCCTCCTCACTCTGGCAGCCTTGGCCAGACCATGAATGCTACAGATTTGCAGTCACCATTGTTTTGTTCATCCTGGGTTCAGCTGCACCCCAGCATGGTGGCCTCTAGTCAGGAGATTGTGAGCAGTCCCTTTCTACGCTCGACTCAGGAAATCTTGTGCCTCCAGGCATATTAAGGACCCATCTCCCATAATCAGGAAAAAGAAACTCAATAATTAAAAGAATTCCTATCCCTGACAGTTGAATCTACTGGCCTTCAGGAGCAATACTCTCCGCATTCTGTGAATAACTCAGTGCCTTTAAAAGTTTTTATTGTACCCTTACCCAAGAATCATGAGGATATTACCCATTAAATCCAGAAAAGACCACCTAGGATACCCACTGCCCAGAGTCAGTGATCCCTTACCTGCCACTCCAGCAGACCTCATACAAAGCCTGGAAGGTAAAGTCTCTGCTTCTAGCTCTGAGGATACTACCACATTCCCCCGTGTCCTCTGTTTCCCTTCAGCTCAAAGCTGAAGGGGTACATGTCACACCATGATTTAACAACTGCAGTCCCCACCCTTTAGTCTGATGACCAGGGCTGCCAATAGGATTCTCTTTCTTTCCTCATGGGATGCCTGTGTGGTATCACCCTTCCTAAGTGCTTATCTGTGATCCAGGCAGCTGGAGCCCTTCCTTCGAGGCCCAGAATAGAGACAGGCAGTCACACCAAGCATGAGAACTCGTCCCCTCCTCCCTGCCGCCTTTCCTACTTCTTCTCCTCTGCCTCCTACAGAACCATGAGTTCATTGACGAGCAGATGTTTGAACAGAACTGCATGGAGAGTTCAATGCAAAACTACCCATCCACAAGGAGCCCCTCGCTATCCAGCCACCCTGGGCTCACCACCACCTGCTGCTCCCGTCGTAGCAAGAAGACCACACACCTGCCCAGCTCCAACCTGCCAGCCACTCGCCTGCGCAGCATGCAGGAGCTCAGCACCATCCACATCCAGGGCAGCGAGCAGCCCTCCCTCACTACCAGGTGGGTGGCTCCCCTCCCCATGCCCCAGAGCTGTGTCAGCCATTCACAGCACTGAGAGAGCCCCAAGGGTCCACGAGCTGCCCCTATCTAATGCATAGCCTGCCCGACTTCCTCCCCCACCTCCCTTCTCATCCTTGCAAGGTAACCCAGAGGCCCTTTATATACTGTTGGAAGATATCATAGCAGTTTTAGGCTGAAAGTGGTGTTAGATATCAGGGAAAAAAACTTTATAGATATCTATGTATAGAGAGAGATATAAAAAAGTTTATATATATATAACACTTTATATATATACATATATATGCATATATATATATATATCCAAAAATGACCCACCCAGTGCAAAGAATGGACCATGTTTTTAAGGAAATAAGTTTCATAATTATATTACTCATAGCTTATCCCAGGCTGATTTTGAATCACAGACTGGCTTTTCCCTTTCCTCTCTGCTTATATCTAGACCATCTCCCACTACCTCCAAATGAGTTGCAGAGAATTCAGGGAAAGCAAATGCCAAAAGCCACAAATGATAGGTAAACAACCATTGCGGGAAGGGGCATGTACACCCTGAAATTCAAAGCCCAGTGTCTATGACTTTGTAATGGTTAGTAGTTTAGAAATAATGATTAGAATGGATATGTGCAACCTGATTACAAAAGGCAGGGATAGCGGGACAGCGAAATCCCCTCCTAGTTCCTATGAGCAGGGAGTGTAGGAAGCTTTGGGACAGTAGCCAGCAGGAACCAACATCAACTCACTCTTTTTTATCCCAGTCGCTCCAGCCTTAATTTGAAAGCAGACGACGGACTGAGACCAAACTGCAAAACATCCCAGATCACCACAGCCATCATCAGCATCCCTACTCCCCCAGCGCTAACCCCAGAGGGGGAAAGTCGGCCACCCCCCGCCAGCCCAGGCCCCAACACGAACATTCCTTCCATAGCCAGCAATGTTGTCAAGGTCTCTGCCTTGTAAAACCACTGGACAGAGGGCCAGAGGGGTAGTGGGGAGTGAGGGGGGGCTGGCATGTTGGTGGGTGGCCACTGGGACCACCCCCTACCCTTTTCCCCACTATTTCTGCCTCCCCATTATACCCCTAGCACTGAGACTTGCGCCTGGAAGGAAAAGGAGGCCGCAAAGGGGCACCTGAGGTTCACGCTGGTGGCGTGAACACAGCCTTGTGACACTGCATCTCACTGGGGCCAGAGGAAGGGAGGGAGGGTGGGGGGATGGGATGATGGTGATATAGGCTGTGTGCCAGGACAGGGCCTGGAGGGGGGAGCCTCAGACCAAATAACAGTTGTTTCTGGAGACCCCAGTGAGGACAACCTACGACCAAGAGCAGCACAGAGGCCAAGTTGTCACATGCAAAACAGGAAGAAAATATAACACTGTGTATTTAAGCACCTTTTTCAAGGCTCTTAATGGATAATATTTATTCATGGGAAAAGGTGGAAAACAAAAACACCAACGGATTTTTGTGAAATGTTCTTCTTTATGGACCCAATACTTTGAACCAAAACAAATGCATTTTGTGAAGGGTTTTTTTTTTTTCCTCCTTTTATAGCAAAAGCTTTTAGGCTAAGAAGTCAGTTATGGCTGAGTTCTCTCTCCATTCCCCCAGATGGGTGAGGTCAACTGAGCCTGGGGCCCCACTGCCCAGCTGACCTGTGCGGAGCTGTCAAGTGACCACACAGCGGTCCTTGCCCTCTGTCTGTCCCTGTCTCCTTTGTCTCTGTACCTCTCCGCTTACCCCCTGGCTGTTTCTCTGTGTCCAGCCTTCAGTCTCTATATGGGTCTCAACGATCCTGAGACATGTTAGTAAAGCCTTTTTCACTGCCAAGCACTACAGTGCCTGGGAGTTATATTTGTGGGAAGCACTTGTGGAAGAGGAAAAAATGAAGCA
Source organism: Perodicticus potto (assembly GCA_963574655.1). NCBI lineage: Eukaryota > Metazoa > Chordata > Mammalia > Primates > Lorisidae > Perodicticus > Perodicticus potto. Next base: position 5,783 of record CAUYRH010016568.1, on the reverse strand, counting down.
GAAGTGGGAAGAGGAGAGATTAGGGAAGTTTACCTTATAGAACAAAAGTGTTTCCCTTGTGGATGGAACCATTTGTGTTTGCAGTTTCAGTTTCTGGGGGAAAAAGGGAATGACCAGGAAAAACTCAACACGGGAGAAGCTGCCAACTCTGGCATGTGCCGTGAAGAGAGAACAAAGCACCCAGGGCTCATGGCTGCAGTGGGCCTCTATGGCACTTTGCTATGTCCCCTTCTTTCAGAACCCACCGCAAAGCCCATCCAGAGCTCTGCCAAGAGGCTCCATGAGCAGTTCCTCCAGGGAGGGCAGTGGTAGGGGATCCAAGACAGCTCCCACATGGAGGCTATGGAAGCCTAAGCCTGTGTGCTTCATGAAGGTTGCTCCACGGCGTGAAAGCAAGTTCAAGATTCTAGGTGATTCTCACCTGTATGAAAGAAGCCTTGAAGCCTGAGGAGTCTTTAGGCCTGATCCTCCCTGAAGACGGCTGAAATGGGGGAGAAGCCTGAATACCTCTGTGCAAATAAGAGAGTGAAGATTATTTCTTGAAAAATCTGGATAACATATCTGTTCAAGTGACTTGCGCCCTGCTGGCGCTGGGAACAGCATTTCTGGAATCTGAACCATTCTTCTCTGCTTTATGCAAAGCAGGTGGGCCTGGGGATTAGTGACAAGCCCCTTTCCACCCTCCCCAAGCCCAAGCTATTCTACTGAAGACTCTGTGGGCTCTGAAATGGTTGAGCTCCTCAGAAACTCTTTATCCAGCCTACAGCTTAGTGGTTAGCTGTTTAATTGTAGTCCAAGAACTTCTCTTCCCACCACAGTCGTCTAAATGACTTTTCACTAGCCAGGACCCTAAAAACACCATGTCTGGGCTTCCCAGTGACCCCAGTTCAATTGTCCCCGTAGGCAGGGAGAGTCAATGGGTTTTGAGGTGGCCCCTAAGCAGAGGTGAGGAGCAGGCAGAGGAGGGGAGCCTTCTTTATACATCTCCTTATGCTGACCCTCACTGACTGCTGACTGGATTCTTATCTCTGGGTCTGGATTTCCCATTAATGTGGGAATGGGCTGGTTCTTGTGCTCTGAGCTTAAGGTCTAAGAAGGCAGAAAAGCTTCATCATACAACTACAGTGGAATATGTGTGTATGCACAGACATGAGACCAAACTAAACACAACAGGGAATATGCACTTAAATCCATTCATTTCATCTCAGAAACCAGGCTGGACTCCTCTGAGATGGCAGACTAAGGACTAGAAAAAGATTTTTCTCTTAGAAGAATGGGTAATAGAACAATGTTAGGAATGTCTAAGTTATATATCATAAGATCTGAGTGAAGAAAGGGATAAAGAGCCAAGTAGGAATGTGGTTGCATACACATACAAACTGCCTATGCTTATTTAAAGAACAGGTTATCACAGGGTTAGAATAGTGACTGATTCGAACAAGGATCTGTTTGGTAGAGCACCAAGGGAACATTCTAGTGGTTCCCACAAAACTTAAAAAAAATTTTAAATATCATTTCCCATGGGGCTTTTTGACCCGTGGACTGAATGTTTTATATTCCTTCAATTTCATTTTCAAATACCACATTATGCCAGTTCCTAAAAAACCATTAGACCATTCCCTCTTCTCCATCCCCCATTGTAGCCTTAGTTAGGGATACAGCACCTAGCTCACCTCTGGTCAACTCGAGAAAAAGATGTCAACCCAGGAAAATGGCACATCTGCACAAGCGAAGGGTTGGTAAATAAACAGAGGTCAGAGTGTGCTGAGTGAGTTTGGTATGTCTAACGCATTGGCCAGGGACTAAAGAACCAGGATGTTAGGATTTTCTGGAGACCACTGGCCTTCTGGTACAAGGCTCTTGAGTTTTCACAGTTCATGAACCACTTCACCATAATAAAAGATTTCCCCAAGCCCCCCCCCATTCAATTAAGGGGTGGGGAGCGAGGGGGAGATGAAAAGCAAACCCAACAGCTACATTCAAATGTCACTTGAATGGAAACTTAGAAGAAAGTATTAAGAGTAGACCAGAACTAGAAGAGATTAAAGACCATCTAATCCATTCTGCAGTATAGAATGCTGAGGCCCAGAGATGTGAAATGGCTTGCTCAAGGACACAGAGTCATGTAATGACGCAGCTAAGACCAGAACACAAATCCCTTGGCTGTTAGTATAATGCTTTTCCCACCACGCCTGCTGCCTCTCAGAGCAATGCCATAATTGGAGGCATGGTCTTATGTAGATGTTAACACCACTTAGACACAACCACTGGAAAGCATCTGACTGTGCTAATACAAACCATATTTTGGAAACCACATTCTCTGGGTAAAACCAGCAGTGGACTGTCAGTTCTGCCTGAAATTGGTAAACAGTGAAGTTTTTTCAGTCAAGGCGTTATCTCTTCTCAGATGAAAAGACTAGGACAATGACATTTCAAGCATACTTCTTCTAGTCCTTGTGCTCCTTACTACGATCTAAATTCTCAATTCAGAGGGAGGAAAGTAGGTGCAAAACTGAATGACTTACCCAGTTCACGTGGTGAGTTAGTGGTAGAGCTCTGATTGCAGTCGAGGACCTAGACATCTTGTCCTGGGATGTCTCCTCCACATCATGTTGCATTGCTCTGAGGATTATCTTTTTACTATCTGGATTCCAAGGGTGGTGAACAGGGGAGGAAGCGTTCCATTCAGAACCACCCTGAACCAGGATCTCCAGAAGCAAACTCTGTACTCCTTGTCCTTCATTCCCTATTTTAATAACTAGTGCCAAGCTCAGGACTAACTGCATAGACTCCCTTTCAAAAGACCAAGATAGCTCAACAATGGTTGAATGCAGTAGTTTACACATAATTTGAGCAGAAATCAAAGTGGACAGTTAACACTGAACCATAATTAACAAAAAAGTAAACTGGTGGGTATGCTGAGGACTTTATCCAGTTTTCAAAGAATGATTCCTGCAGTTCAGCATCATGTCACTTATTGCTTGAGGTTATTAACGAATTTCAGTCATCCAGGCTCCCTCTCTTCAATTACCAGGTAACTATAAGGCAGAGACATCACAATGCTGTTAATTTAAGGCAATATTAGCTTCCCTTCTCTACTGGTTGGCATGGTAACTGTGACAAACTTTTATTATCCCTTTTTGATTTCCTAATGAAATCTCATTATTTGCAAAGCTTTAAAAATGACTGGATGAAGGAAAAACATTGTTACAACCCATGACCCTTGGAGCCCAAACAGCATCATGAAGATAATTGTTGAAACTAAGAGAATGTGGCTATCAGAAAATGAAACAGCTTTAAAGAAGTTCTTTTTGAGTCTTGTTTTCTATTCAGAATGTTCTATGTTTTTTTCTCATCAAGTGTGGGAACGACATTTATCTTAGCGGGTTACTTAACTACACTGGATGATGTCACTCTAACCAGTGTAGGGCACTGATCCAAGTCCTGGGGGCTCCTTGGACCAATGGACTATTTTACAAACCTGGGAGGTGGGAGGGATGGTATATTTTTGATAATCAGACATTCCAATGTAGTGTTTTCCTTAGAGGTCACCCCCCCATTAATGTTATTGTGAAAAACATCAAGTGTGTTCTTTTCTATTTTCGTATAATAAATGGGCTTTGCTTACCAACAGCATATTGGCAAAGAAGAAATACACTGTACAAAACTGCAGGAAGATAAACATGTGAAAACTTTCTATGAAAAAACTTCTTGAGTTTCCTGTCGTCTTCTTTTGAAACTGTAGTGCATATGTTAAAACATGTATATCATTTACAGTATTGAGTCGTGTGCCACTGCTGTACCTGATGTATCCAATCTGGATTAAACAAACTATGTGCCACAAACCCTAAAATGAATATGAATATTTCTTTTAATAGCAGTTCACCTTTCTTTCCAAAGATGTTGCTATACATTAGGAAATAAGGATAATTCGAACAAAGAAAGGCTTCCTGCTTTGCTAGAGAAAAGTCACGGAGTCTTAGAAGGGAATGAAAAGTCCTAGCATAATCTCCCTGCCCTGTCCCTCAATGCAAGCAACCTCTCTGTGATATCCCTAACAGTTCTTGCCTGCTTATACTCTTCACTTATGGCTGTTCACTGTGTAACAGGTAAAGCATTTGATTGCATTTGTCAATAGCTCTATTTTGAAACCCAACTCCACGTTATTGAAAGAAAAGCTGCCTTTATGTATTAGTACTAATTCTGCTGAAGCAACACGAAGTATCTACTCCTTTGTCTAAATCAAGGTCTCAAACTAAAAAGAAAACTCAAATGCTGTATAGCACGTGGGTGACGGACACCCTTAAAAACTCTGGTTTGATCACTGTGTACATGTAAAAGAGTCACATGTGCCCCATAACTTTATACAAATAAAGAAAAGTTTTAATACTGAATAGGGGAAAGAGCTTGGAAATCAGATGGCAGAAACTCAAGTTTAAGTTCTATGAATTGTATGAATTCACATCAGTAGCTTTCTCTTGGCTTCAGTTTGTTTCTTCATCTTAAAAATGTGGGATTAGGGTGCAGCGGCACATTCCTGTTGTCCAGCTACTCAGGAGGCTGAGGTGGAAGGCTGACTCAAGCCCAGGAGTTCAACTCCAGCCTAGGAAACATAATAAGACTTCAGCTTGACCCCCATCTCTTTAAAAAAAAAAAAGAAGAAGAAGAAGAAAGAAAGTGGGTATTAGATTCGTTATCTTGGAAGATCAGCTCCAATCTTAACAATTCTGATTTATGTGATGACAGCAACAGGCACTCTCATGTTTCATCACATGGAAACTACAGTACAAATCCTTTTAACTTCCTTACAACAACAGATCCCAATGGATGAAAACAGTAACAGAAATGGACCATTAAGGCAAATACATGATGCCCAAAGGCCCTTGAAATTGAGTTATTTTGATCACTAATGCTTACATCCTTATTGCCACTAGGTGTCACTACAGACCCACAGCTCAAATAATCCAGTGGAAGCCAAAAGTACATCAGGCAATTCATGCTTTTTCTTTTTCTTTTTTTTGAGACAGAGCCTCAAGCTGTCACCCTGGATACAGTGCCGTGGCATCACAGCTCACAGCAACCTCCAATTCCTGGGCTCAAGCAAGTCTCTTGCCTCCGCCTCCCAAGTAGCTGGGACTATAGGCGCCCGCCACAACGCCCGGCCATTTTTTGGTTGCAGCCGTCATTGTTGTTTGGTGGGCCTGAGCTGGATTTGAACCCGCCAGCTCAGGTGTACGTGGCTGGCGCCTTAGCCCGCTGAGCCACAGGCGCCAAGCCATTTTTTTTTTTTTTTTTTTTTTTGAGACACAGCCTCAAGCTGTCACCCTGGATAGAGTGTCGTGGCATCACAGCTCACAGCAACCTCCAATTCCTGGGCTCAAGCGAGTCTCTTGTCTCTGCCTCCCAAGTAGCTGGGACTACAGGCACCCGCCACAACGCCCCGCCATTTTTTGGTTGCAGCTGTGATTGTTGTTTGGTGGGCCGGGGCTGGATTCGAACCTGCCAGCTCAGGTGTATGTGGCTGGTGCCTTAGTCCATTTAGCCACAGGCGCCAAGCCATCTTTTCCAACTTTTAAAGTTATCTATATTCATCATAACCCTTTTTAAATAGATTGTGACTTGGACTCTAGATTTTCTTTTTTTTTTTTGAGACAGAGCCTCAAGCTGTCACCCTGGATAGAATGCCATGGCATCACAGCTCACAGCAACCTCCAATTCCTGGGCTCAAGCGAGTCTCCTGCCTCCGCCTCCCAAGTAGCTGGGACTACAGGCGCCCGCCACAA